>LHCL01000139.1:0-29605 GCA_001305275.1 Talaromyces verruculosus
TCTAAGACATGTATCTGTTTTATATTGGTTTCATTATTGTTTTATGTTTATATGGCTTTTGTATGGTTATTGTTAACTTTGAATGAACTCTGTTATAAAGCCTCAGGCCTGGGGAGTTTAATAGGGCTTTTATTCTTTTGCTTAATATATAAGCTTATAAGTATATAATAGAAATATAGGCTTTATATATCTATTTATATATATATTAAAATAGAGCAAAGATTAGTAAAGGCCCTCATACTAATTAATAAAGTAGTTAATAGTAATTTTATTAGTAAATTATAGGCTTATTAAAACAAGATTTAGCTTATAGTATATATAGTAATAGCTAAAGCCATTAATAGATATAAGATTATTATATATAGAAAGGCTATACTAGATATAATAATACTAGATTCTAAAGATAGGATTAAAAAGACATTGCTATTATATTATGTTATTAATATAATAAAGTATGACTTAGTTCTTAGCATCCTATAGCATATTATAACTAATCTAGATATTTTCTAGGTTTAGAGAGAATGGTATTATTAAGATAAAATATCTATAGTAATTATACTAAAATATTATTACTCTTAAAATAGTACTATATAATATTAAGAAGCTAATCTAATTAAACTTTATAACCTAAGTATATCTAAAATCATCTTAGTATATAAAATAAAAAAAGAGTTACTAGATAGAGTATAAGCTTATATTATTAAATCTAATATATTATCTATTAAAGCTATAAGCTTACTAGCTATAATAAGGGGTAAAAAGCTTTTAAAGTATATAAAGCCTTTTATAGATATATTCTTAAAGGAATATACTACAGAGTTACCCTCTTATATAGAATGTAACTATACTATTAATATTAAATTAGATAAGAATCTTCTATACTAGTTATTATATTATCTTAATCTAAAAGAATTAGAAGTATTATAAGAGTATCTTATAACAAACCTAGCTAAGGGTTAGATTTATAAATTAAAAAGCTCTATTAGAGCTCTTATTCTCTTTATTCTAAAAAAAGATAGTAGCTTATATCTCTATATTAATTATTAAGAGTTAAATATAATTATAATTAAGAATTATTATCTACTTCCTCTTATTAGTAAAATAATTAACTACTTAGCTAGGACTAGAATTTATACCTAGTTAGATCTCTAAGATATATATTACTATATCTAGATTAAGAATAGTAATAAATAGAAAACTATATTTTATATATATTATAGGTATTATAAGTATATTATTATACTATTTAGTCTTATAAATATGCTAGCTATATTCTAAGCATATATAAATTATATATTAGCTAATCTACTTAATATCTACTATATAATATATCTAAATAATAATATTATTTATTTATAAAATAAATTATTATATATAAATAATATATAATAGGTATTAAAATAGCTATAATAGTATAAGCCATATATTAAACTATCAAAATATATCTTTAAGGAAATAGAGATTTAGTTCCTTAGATTTATTATATTATTAGAAGATATATATATAGAACTAGAATAAGTTACTATAATTTAAGATTAGCCTATACTATAAAATATTTAAGAAATCCTTTAATTTATTAGATTTATAAACTTCTACTGCTGTTTTATAGAGGGTTACTTATAAATTGCTATATCTCTTATTAATATGACTAAGGGTTATAAGTGGACTTAGAAGGGATTAAAGGTAGATTAAGAGATGAATACTAAGTTTATCTAGATTGAAAAGATATAATAGGCCTTCAATTTACTTAAGGAATAGTTTATAATAGCTCTATTTCTAAAACATTTTAACCCTAAATTATAGTTATAGGTTGAGATAGATGCATTAAACTTTACTATCTCTAGAATCCTGAGTTAATTATAGTAAGATAATTATTAATACTTTATTGTATACTATTCCTATAAGCTAATAAGCCCTAAAGTAAGGTATAGAATCTATAATTTAGAAATGCTAGCTATTATTAAAGCATTCAAATATTAGTAATATTATTTTGAAGGTAATACCTATCTTATAACTATATAGATAGATTATAATAATCTAACCTATTTTATAACTACTAAGAAACTGAATTATAGGCAGGCTATTAGGCTAAGAAATTCTTAGTGTTTAATTTTAATATTGAGCACTGGCTTAGGACTATGAATCCTATAGATATATTAAGTTATAGATCTGATTACAATACTAGTGATGAACCAAGTATCACTCTCCTACTAACATTATAAGAGAAATTATGTTGCGGACTCTACTCAAACCCTGAATTATATCCTTAAACTAAGAGCAATACTGAAATGGAAGCTTCTATATATCTAGAGAAGCTAAAGGACCCTTCTTATATTGATAAATCTAAATCTTTAATATTCTAAAATGTGTGTTAAAGATAGAAATATGTTGCTAGCAGCCTAGATAACCTAGGAATCCTGGCTCTATAGTCTATAGTGTTAACAGCAATATAGACTAAGACTATCTATTTAGATATATGTTACGAATCAACCTGCATGATGCTAAAATATACTATGACCAAGGAGGAAAGGTCACTTTGGATTTGCAAATGTATGAACCATACAATAACAAGACCAATAGAGGGATATCAGACTAAGATATCTTAGTATAGGACATACACCAAGTCACATGAAGATACGAATAGTATACCACACCATAGGAGAGATAAGAGACACTATAAAACAACAAGATATTATTAGAGAATAAATTATAGTATCATAGTAAGGAATATTATAGTATACTATAATACTATAATAAGGATACTATAGAATAGGAGGAACTAGATATATAAGAATGCTCTTTACTATCATATATTTAGTTCTTTATAGCTCTTTAATCTAAGTCACTTAATATTAGACTTAGGTAGTAAGAGTCAGTAAAGCATTCTACTTATATAGGTATTAAGCTATATAGAGGATCTCTTCTATTTTAGTTATATTTAAGACTTCTAGACTATTAATTAATCTATTATTATTTTATTTATTTAAGCCTACTTTATTAATCTAATAATTTAAACCTTTATATAGTTCAATAAGCCTAATATATCTATAATATGATACTATTTAACTAAGATAGATCCAGATCCATGATAAAAGAGCTATTGTCTTAACTCTAGGATATATTAGGAGTAAAGTACTATTAGATAAAAGAAATATTACTTAATTAGGAAAGTATTATCTAAATAGAAAACTCTAATAATAATAAGAAATGTACTAACTCTAACTAGCAGTACTATTAGAGTAAATAATAATAAAGCTAGGTTATAGGTAAGAATTTAGAAGCTAGAAGTATAGCTTATTATAAAATAATTAAAGATACCTAAACCCTAGATATTTAATAATAAGTAATTAGAACTTAAGAACTTCTTGACTTAGATAAATATATATATTATAATTAATAGTGTATTATTATTAATAGAAGAATTAAAGGTAGTCTTTATAGCAATATACTTGATAGGAGAAGTATTTTAATAGATAGAATTAATACTTTAGAAATACTATAATAAGGAAAAGAAGGATTGGAGTGACTATATTAATAAGGTATTAGGAGACTATAAGACCTTTAAAAAGAAATTTAAACTTGTATTTAGAAATATAAATAAAATATAAAATACTAAGAGATAGCTATAATAGCTAAAGTAGACTAGGTCTGCTTAATAGCTAGCAGTATAATTTAAATAGATCTTGATAGTACTTAACTATAATAATAAAGTACTTATTATTATATTTAAGAATATATTAAAAGAAGAAGTTTAAATAGAACTTATTAAAATAGATTAATCTAATAATATTAATAAATTTATTAAACAAGTAGTTAAGATTAATAATAAGTTTTATAAGATAAGATAAAGATATTAAGAAATATAAAAATAATAAAAATATAGAGCTATATCTTATATAAGAAATTATTATTAAGCAAACTAGAGATAATAATAATATAATCTCTATAGACTAATACTAATAAAGCTAGATACTATAGCTAAAATAAAGAGCTATAAGAAAAAGAAAATTAGATTTAATAAAGTAATAATTAAATATTATAACTATTATAAGAAAGGATATTATATTAGAGAATATAAGAGTTCTAAATAATAACAAATTAAAGTAACTAATTATAATAAAGAAGTTAAATATAATAATAGCTAGATACCCTATAAGATTATAGATCATTTTAGGAATAAGGACTTATACAGGATAGAAAATTATTAAAATATCTATAATAAATAAAATACTAAATCTAAAAAAGAAGAAGTATACTAGATATAGGCTCTTATATAAAAAATATAGAAAGAATATCTAGACTGGTTCTAGGAACTAAGGAAATAAGATAGGGTTACTAGTAAGCTAAAAATTAAAAAAGAGATTAATAACTAGATCTATAAAGATCTTAAAAGCTAGTTTTAAAATACTTAAGAAAAATAATCTATTAAGAAAATCCCTATAGATAATAAATAGAAAGATATTAAATTAGTAAAAGGATTTAAATATAGACTAGAATATTAAGAGTTATATAACAATCTAAAATATCTAAATTATAGATCTACTATATAAGCCTTCTATACTAAAGACTAATATAATATATATTTAAATGTAAAGTAAGGAAGTAGATATTTTCCTAAAGCTAGTAAAGGGAAAAAGCTAGAAAACTATAAATAGCTATAAAAGTAAAAGAATATTTTAAAAAAAGATACTATATTACCTAAAGAAGTGAAGCAGTAGATAAAGGCTAGAAGTATAAAAAGTATCTAAATAACTAATAAATCTTAATAAAGAAAAATGATACTAATAAATATAGAAAATATAAAATAAAATTAATAAATAAAAGAGATATTTAAAGAACTTATAGATATATAATATACTCTAAAAGAAAAAATAGTATAATAAGAAAATATTAGGAAAATATTAAAGAAAATTAATAATCTACTTAAAGAAAGTAATAAAAAAGAATTAAAAGCTATAATATAAGGTAAGCACTTTAAGATAAAAGCTAGGATTTTAGAGTTAAAAGTATAGATCTTAATCAACTCTAGAGTAATAGGAAATTATATAGACTTATAAGCTTAGAAGAAATTATAGATATTAGGATAAAAGAAACCAACATGTTACGGGCTAGTCCCGCCTAATGCTCACTATAAGGGCATATCTGAATAGAAAACGTAACATGAGGAAAGAAGGAAGGAAACAACAGGTTCTCCACGCGCATACAATCTTATAAGGAAAAGGGGAATAGGGGCTTCCAGTAGGCTTCCTTCCAGTAGGCTTCCTTCTGGTAGGCTTCCTTCTAGAAGCTCTGGATAGATAGGTGTCATATGGTTCCAAGTAAGCACCATAACGCAGGGTAACCAGGGCTAGGACAGCTTCATATCCAGGCAGGCCGTTGGGGTCTAGGGATAGCTTCATATTAAGAGAGTAGCTATTATGAGGGCTTTGCCCAAATATGCCTCATAAGATCAGCTCATAACATTACCCCCTCTCTTTCTATAAGGATTCCTAGTTGTTAAGAGCAATAGTATCTTCAAGGTTCTATACTAGTTGCTAATCTTATTATTTATATCCTAACCACTTCACTAGATATTAGCATTGTTTACTATGTCCTTATTTTATAATACATTCACCCTCAATCCTCTCTACTATGTATTCCAATTCCCTATTAATTAGTTAATCTAGTAGCTAGTAGTCAGACATCTCCTACAATAGAAATAGGTTCTTAGATATAGGCCATAGCAGGGCTATATAGAACATGTTATATATACCCCCTAGGATATCTAACTGATAAGCATGCATGCCAATCCTTTCTAATACCATAAACTTTGTATATTTATAGTCCAGTTTCTTAGATAGCTAATCCATATAGATATTACATAAATCAAGCTATATCTTGTCTCCCACCTAGTAAGTATAAGCTGCATTATGGTGCTAGTTCATAGATTCCTCCATACATTGCTACACTGCTGCTATTTTAGTCTATACTAGATCTACTACTTATGCCAACTTTTTAACAATATCCCTCACAACTACCCACTCCTTACAGTGTATTGTTGGCTTATAGGAGACATCCTATAGATCTATAACCTCTAAATCATATCTATGTATAAGGAAGAAGAGACTCATCCTAGTGATCAATAATATCTGGTTGTTAATTGCTATCTCAGCCATTAGGAATAAATTACTTCAATTGTTCTAGAAGTAGTAATAATACTTCTATAGATAGTCCTTAATAATAGTGTTTATTTACTTAATCTAGCTATCAGTCTAAGGGTGCCATACTATTAATAGATGTTATTTAATCTTCATACTCTAGTATATATAGCTCCATATCTTGCTTACAAACTATATGCTTTAGTCTGAGATAATACCTCTAGAGAAGCTATAGCAAGCAATAAAAAACTATAAGAACTTACATACAACTATTTCAGCACTAAGATTCTTTAATAGAACTAGGATAATGTCTTTACTTAATTTATCTACTATAACTATAAAATAGCAATAGTTATTACTAACTAGTAGTTTATTAATAAAGTTAATACTAATCTCTTACTAAATCCTTTCTAGAACTAGAAGTAGCTTTAATAATCCCTACCTCCATTCTCTCTATATTATATTTGCACCACACTTACTATAGTTATTCATAAACTATCATATATCCTAGCTTATGTGTGGCTAGAAGAATACTCTCCCTACAATAGTACTCATTCTATTATAGCTAGGATGCCCTAAGAGCATCAAGTTATAGTATTATTATATAATTTTTATCCAGAGTGGCTTATAGTCAGGGACCTATTAGCAGTTATAGTATAAAAAATGCCCTTATTTATTAATCTTACAGTCAGTAATAGTCACTTTTAAACCAAGGTCTTATAGGAATGTTCAGAGGTTATCAGCAATAGCTTACTTAATACAGGTATAACTATTATTATAAGCTTTAACCTATATCTAGAGTATTTAGAGTTAATCTTTATTAGCTATTATTTAGATAGTAGAAATCACTATACACAGTATCTATATGAAGTATATATAAATCTCTTATAATAGTAGAACTCAGTCTTAGTAAGTAAGTTAATTATTATTTTCATTTTTTAGTATATCTTATAGTCACTATAAAAGGGTATTAGGATAGAAGGCTTATAATCTAGATTAATAAACTAATTTAAAGTTAAATTGGAAGAGGAAGATTTACTAGTACATCTATTACTTACTTAATTACTAGATCTTAGTAAAATAGTATAGGTTATTATAATCTATTACTATAGTAAAGAGTTTATTTAGTAATATTAATTTAGCTTTCTATTACTTTATATAGTTAATAATAGTAAGTAATTCTTTATTGTGAATCTTATAGTTATATTCTATAGGGTTTAGTTTCCTTAAGTAATAGGCGCAGGTTTAGAGCTATCTCTTATTATTATATTAAGAAAGAGTGCCTCTATTTACATATCTAGAGGAATCAGTTTCTATAATAATCCTTTATTCTAGATTAAAGGGGACAAGAGCAGGTTTAGTGATGAAAAGGTTTTTAAAATCCTGGAAGGCCTTATTAGTAGTATCATTCTATATAAAGGTTATATCTTTCTGTGTAAGGTCAGTTAATAGTTATATAATAGTAGAGTAATTATAGATAAATTGTTAGTAGAAGTTGGCAAAGCCTAGAAACTATTAAACTTCCTTAACTATAGAGAGTGTTTGCCATTCCTAGATTGCTCTTATCTTTATAGGATCTATTTATATTCCTATACTAGCTTCTATAATAAATCTAAAGTATTTTATACTTTTTATTTTAAATTCTAATTTATTAATATTAATCTATAGGCCTATATTATAGAGCTATTAGAGTACTATATAGACATGTTAGTGATACTTTTTTAAAAAGCTGTTAATAAAGATAAATATATTATTAATATAAATAGTTATAAAGTTATCTAAGAAGTCCTATAAGGTCTAGTTAATATACTATTAGAATATGTTTAGAGCATTAGCTAGGCTAAAGAGGGTTATTAGCTATTTGAAAAGGCTAAATCAAGTTTAAAAAGCTGTTAACCACTTATCCCTTTTTGTAATATATATCTTATAGAACACTATAGGCACATCAAACTTTATGAACTACTTTGCTTTAGATATCCATTATAAAGTTTTATATATTAATAATAGGGAGTATTAATCCTTTTTAGTAATAGCATTCAAAGCTTAATAATCAACACAGAAACATAGTCCTCTACTTAGCTTTTTAATAAATAGCACTGGTATAGCTACAGATGACTTACTAACTTATATAAATCCTTTAGATAGTAAATTATATAATATCTTTCTTAATATAAAAAGCTCTTCTCATAACATATTATAAAAGGGGCCCTATAGAGCTTCTAGCTTCTTTCTATCCTTATCTCATTCAATCAGTTCAATAGCATAGTCAGCACTAGATTAGTGTTCTAGTAGTTTATCAGCTTCAATAGGGTTAAATACATCAGTATAATCTTATAAATAGTTTAGTAACTTAATTTAGGGGTCAGTCCTTGCTTTTAGAGTAAGCACTTTATTGATATTAACCATACTAGTAGTAAAAATCTTAATCCTAGTCTTAGGCTTTCTTCTCTATCATTTTCTCAAGGCAGCTAGGCCTGCTATAGATATCTTATAGATATTATTATAACAGTATATTGCTTTACTTATATTCTTATTATTAATCTTAATTCTATTAGAGAATGTTAAAATCTTATTTACTAGATTGAAAAGGATTCTTTCCTTCTATATCTATTATATTCCTAATATCAAATTATATTTCATCTTCTATACTATATAAAAGCATGCTTTTTTCATCTTATGTTCTTCAATATCTATTATTATTATTATAATCTTACTAATAGTCTGCTCTTCTATTCTATTATATCCCTAGATAGAGACTAGTACTATTATATATTAGATAAAGCTATATTTCAAAGTAAAAGATTCTTTAATTACTCTATAAGAGATATACCTACTATTAGCTAATATCCTAGCATATATATTATTATCAAATAACATATTAATCTTAAAGGCTATTGCTTCTTCTGTTTCTATTAAGAACTTCCTTACTGTATCCTACTCCTAGCTATAACTTCTACTAGGAGCTATTCTTTTTTAGGCTTAAGCTCTTCAAAACGAACAGTGGGTCTCAGTTCTAGCACGGCTGCAGGAATCTTAGGAGCAGTATTAGTGACGGTCACAGGGTGAGGAGCTCGAGGTCGTTGGGGCTCAGGGCAGATATAAGCAATATGACCAACTTTTCCACAGTTGTAATAGGTTGGTAGAGGACGGGTCTGTATGGTAGGGGGTTGGGAGGTAGCAGATAAATCCATAGCAATAGGAAGAGCAGGGGCTGTTACAGCTGCGGACTGAGGCCAGTACGGAGGAGTGGTATTTAATAAGTCATTCCTTAGTGCGCTAAAGGGGGGTTGGTTTAAGCCTCAGTTACGGAGATTACAGATACAGTTATACTCATCTAGATTATTAGTAACACAGTGTAGGTGCTTAATAAAAGCCTTATATCTAGTAGGGAGGATCTGTCTAATAAGCGCTTGTCGCATTTCTTAGTTAATAGTACTTTAAATTTAAGCAATTCAGATATTATTAAGCCACATTTAACCTCTAATAAGAAGAAAAATCTATTCAAATTTATTAGTAAAATCTTAGAATAAGATATAGCCTTAATAGAGCTAGTTAAGTTACTAGTTAGCTTATTTAATAAGCTAATAATTTTTAAATTAGATACTAAGATATTAGTAGAATATAATAAGGGTCTTATTATTAATAATACTAAGATTAGTAGTATGAATTTATATCTAAAAGAAAACTTTTATTTAAGCATCTTCTTGCAGTCTACTATAAACATACCATATCTAGGCATATATATTTCCTATAGCCAGCCTATCAATATTAATCTTAGCTTGGAGCTTAGTAAGGAAGGGAAGGAATAAGGATTTATTAGAGTTATTATATTTAGTAGCATACCCTAGTTAATAATACAGTTACCATCTTAGAGCCTCCTTGATTATTTCTAGTTAGGGGACCAAAGATAGGGAAGATTAAGTAAGAGACATCTATAGAATCTCAAGGTTCACAGTTCATTAGTCCAAGTGGTTAAAGCCTACTTCTAAGTAATTTATTCAGTTATTAATATTCACATTAACAGCCTCAATACAGATATTAACATCAACATTAAGGGCTTCCATCTAGTGCATAAGCTGTATAAGTAGTTCCTTAATAGGTACTAGCTATTATTCTCTAAGGGGTTAGTTATTTAGATTTATATTTACACATAGTGTAATAAGTCTTAATATCATGATTCAGATTCTTAAAGTGACGATGTTATATTTTCTAATGTTATAGGCTAGTCCTGCCTAATACTCACTATAAGGGCATATCTGAATAGAAAACATAACATGAGGAAAGAAAGAAGGAAATAATAGGTTCTCCACGTGCATACAATCTTATAAGGAAAAGGGGAATAGGGGCTTCTGGTAGGCTTCCTTCTGGTAGGCTTCCTTCTGGTAGGCTTCCTTCTGGAAGCTCTGGATAGATAGGTGTTATGTGGTTCCGAGTAGGCGCCGTAACGCAGGGTAACTGGGGCCGGGACGGCTTCATATCCGGGCAGGCCGTCGGGGTCTGGGGATAGCTTCATGTCAAGAGAGTGGCTGTTGTGAGGGCTTCGCCCTGCCTCATGAGGTCAGCTCATAACACAACACCTATACTATTAGTTAGATTTAATAGAAAGAAACTAGTAGAAGAAGGAATTACTAAAAAAACTAAATAGTTACTTATATTTATTAATAAATACTTTAAGATAATTAACTTTAATATAGCAAAGTTAGGAAGAGATAATATTATTTTAAGAATTCTATAATTAAGAAAGTATAACTTAGAGATCTATTAGGATAGAGAATAATTATAACTAATAAGATATAAATATTAAGAAGCTTTAACTATTAAAGTATCTATAATAAAGAATAATCTAAAGATTACTATTAAGGAAATAATAAATACTTTCTTATAAGATAAGATAAAAAGTAAGATTATTATTAAAGTTATAGAAGAGATTATACTATAAGAAGATCAAGAAATATTTAAAGAAGAATTTAAAGTATTAGTAGTAAAGTACTAACTAAAAGGCAGTATAGATATAGTATTATCTAAAATATATAAAGAATTTAGAGATTTATTTAATAGAATATATAAAATACTATTAGACTATAGTAAATAGGATTATACTATTCCTCTTAAAGAAGATAAAGAGCTAATATCTTAGAAGATTTATCTAGTATTAATAAATAAAGAGGAAACTCTAAAGAAATATATTAATAAAAATCTAAAAAAAGGATATATATAGCTATTAATATTACTAGTAGGATATCTAGTATTATTTATTAAAAAGAAAGGAATAATAGATTTAAGAATATATATTGATTTTTAGCAACTTAATAATATTATAATAAGGAATAGTTACTTCTTACCTTTAATTATAGAAATATAGAATAAAATTTAAGGAAAGAAATAGTTTATTAAACTTAATATTATTAATATATATAATTGATTTAGGATTAAGAAAAGAGAAGAATAGAAGATAGCATTTAAAATAAAATTTAGATATTTTAAATATATAGTTATACTATTTAGGCTTACTAATGTACTAGCAGTATTTTAATAATATATTAATAATATTATATTACTATATCTATATGATTTTACTATTATCTATTTAGATAATATTTTAATATTCTCTAATAGTATAGAAGAATATAAAGAGCATATAAAGAAAGTTTTAAAAAAATTTAAGGAAGTAAAGCTATAGATTAAACTAAAGAAATATGAGTTCTATATATAGGAAATAGATTTCTTAGGATATAGAATTATATAAAAGAGGATATAAACTGAAGAAGAAAAGGTTAAAGCTATTAAAAAATAGCTAGAATCTAGAAATATTAAAGAATTATAATTATTTATTAAGATGATTAATTATTATTAATAATATATTAAAGGATATATAAAAATTATAGAACCATTATTTAGACTGTTAAAGAAAGACTAACTTTATAAATAAAAAATAGTATAAGGAAATGCTTTTAAGGAAGTTTAATATTAATTTATAATAGTATTAATTTTGGTATAATATGATCTAGAATTATTATTAATATTAGAAATAGATATATTAGACTTTATAATTAGAGTAGTATTAATATAAGTTAATGTTACGGGCTAGTCCCGCCTAATGCTCACTATAAGGGCATATCTGAATAGAAAACGTAACATGAGGAAAGAAAGAAGAAAACAATAGGTTCTCCACGCGCATACAATCTTATAAGGAAAAGGGGAATAGGGGCTTCTAGTAGGCTTCCTTCTAGAAGCTCTAGATAGATAGGTGTCATATAGTTCCAAGTAGGCACTATAACACAGGGTAATTAGGGCTGGGACGGCTTCATATCCAGGCAGGCCATCAAGGTCTAGGGATAGCTTTATGTCAAGAGAGTGGCTATTATAAGGGCTTTGCCTAAATATGCCTCATAAGGTCAGCTTATAATATTACTCCCCCTCTTTCTATAAGGATTCCTAGTTATTAAGGGCAACAATATCTTCAAGGTTCTGTATTAATTACCAATCTCATTATTTATATCCTAACCACTTCACTAGATATTAATATTATTTACCGCATCCTTATTTCATAGTATATTCACCCTTAATCCTCTTTACTACATATTCTAATTCCCTATCAATCAGTTGACTTAGTAGCTAGTAGTCAGACACCTTTTATAATAGAAATAGGTTCTTGGATGCAGGCCATAGCAGGGCTGTATAAAATATATTATATATACCCTCTGGGATATCTAACTAATAAGCATACATGCTAATCCTTTCCAATACTATAAACTTTATATGTTTATAGTCTAGTTTCTTAGATGGCCAGTCTATACAAATATTACATAAATTAAGCCATACCTTGTCTCCTATCTAGTAAGTATAGATTATATTATAGTGCTAGTTTATGGACTTCTCTATATATTGTTGTGCCACTGCTATTTCAGTCTGTACTAAATCTACTGCTTATGCCAACTTTTCGATAATATCCCTCACAACTACCCGCTCCTTACAGTGTGTCGTTGGCTCATAGGAGATATCCTATAGATCTATAACCTCTAAGTCATATCTATATATAAGGAAGAAGGGACTCATCCCAGTAATTAATAATATCTAATTATTAATTACTATCTCAACCATTAGGAGTAAATTACTCTAATCATTCTAGAAGTAGCAATAGTGCTTCTATAGGTAGTCCTCAATAACAGCATTCATTCACTCAGTCTAGCCATTAATCTAAAAGTACTATACTATTAATAGATATTATTTAGTCTTTACACTCCAGCATATATAGCTCCATATCTCACTTATAAACTGCATACCTTAGTCCAAGATAATACCTCTAGAGAAGCCATAATAAGTAATAAAGAACTATAAGAACTCATATATAACCATTTTAGCACTAAAATCCTTCAGTAGAACTAGGATAACGCCTTTACTTAATCTATTCACTATAACTATAAAGTAGTAGTAGTTATTACTAACTAGTAGCTTATTAATAAAGTCAATACTAATCTCTTACTAAATTCTTTTTAGAACTAGAAGTAGCTTTAATAATCTCTACCTTTATTCTCTCTATATTATATTTATACTACACTTACTATAATTATTTATAAACTATTATATATCTTAGCTTATATATAGCTAGAAGAATGCTCTCCCTATAATAGTACTTATTCTATTATAGCTAGAATATCCTAAGAGTATTAAGTTATAGTATTATTATATAATCTTTATTTAGAGCAGCTTATAGTTAGAGACTTATTAGTAGTTATAGTATAAAAGATACTCTTATTTATTAATCTTGTAGTTAGTAATAGTCACTTTTAAACCAAAGTCTTATAA
Organism: Talaromyces verruculosus; assembly: GCA_001305275.1. NCBI lineage: Eukaryota > Fungi > Ascomycota > Eurotiomycetes > Eurotiales > Trichocomaceae > Talaromyces > Talaromyces verruculosus. The sequence continues at coordinate 13,944 of LHCL01000139.1, forward strand.
AAATATTTAGAGATTATTAGTAATAGCTTGCTTAATACAGGCATAACTATTATTATAGGCTTTAGCCTATATTTAGAATATTTAAAATTAATCTTTATTAGCTATTATTTAAATAGTAGAAATCACTATATATAGCACCTATATAGAGTATATATAAATCTCTTATAATAATAAGACTTAGTCTTAGTAAGTAAGTCAATTATTATTTTTATTCTTTAGTATATTTTATAATCACTATAAGAAGGTATTAAAGTAGAAGGCTTATAATCTAGATTAATAAACTAATTTAAAGTTAAATCAAGAAAGGAAGATTTGCTAGTATATCTATTACTTATTTAATTACTAAATCTTAGTAAAGTAGTATAGATTATTATAATCTATTATTATAATAAAAGATTTATCTAGTAATATTAATTTAGTTTTCTATTACTTTATATAGTTAATAATAGTAAGCAGTTCTTTATTATAAATCTTATAGTTATATTCTATAGGGTTTAGTTTTCTTAAGTAATAGGTATAGGTTTAGAGCCATCTCTTATTATTATATTAAAAAAAGGTACCTCTATTTATATATCTAGAGAAATTAGTTTCTATAATAGTCCTTTATTCTAGATTAAAAGGGATAAAAGCAGGTTCAGTAATGAAAAGGTTTTTAAAATCCTAGAAGGCCTTATTAGTAGTATTACTCTATATAAAGGTTATATCTTTCTATATAAGATTAATTAATAGTTATATAATAGTAGAGTAATTATAGATAAATTGTTAGTAGAAGTTAGTAAAGCCTAGAAACTATTAAACTTTCTTAACTATAGAGGGTGCTTACTATTCCTAAATTGCTTTTATCTTTATAGAATCTATTTATATTCCTATACTAACTTCTATAATAAATCTAAGATATTTTATACTTTTCATTTCAAATTCTAACTTATTAATATTAATCTATAGGCTTATATTATAGAGCTATTAGAGTACTATGTGGATATATTAGCAGTACTTTTTCAAAGGGCTATTAGTAAAGATAAGTATATTATTAATATAAATAATTATAAAGTTATCTAAGAAGTCCTATAAAGTCTAGTTAATATACTATTAGAATATGCTTAGGGTGTTAGCTAGGCCAAAGGAGGTTACTAGCCATTTAAAAAGGCCAAATTAAGTTTAGAAAGCTATTAACCACTCATCCCTTTCTATAATATATATCTTATAGAATGCTACAGGTATGTCAAACTTTATAAACTACTTTATTTTAAATATCTATTATAGAGTTTTATATATTAATAATAGAAAGTATTAATCCTTTTTAATAATAGCATTTAAAGCTTAATAGTCAATATAGAAATATAATCCTCTATCTAGCTTTTTAATAAATAGTACTGATATAGCTGTAGATAACTTACTAACTTATATAAATCCTTTAGATAGTAAATTATATAATATCTTTCTTAATATAAGAAGCTCTTCTTATAATATATTATAAAAAGGGCCTTATAGGGCTTCTAGCTTCTTTCTATCCTTATTTTATTTAATTAGTTTAATAGCATAGTTAGTGCTAGATTAGTATTCTAATAGTTTATTAGCTTTAATAGGGTTAAATATATTAATATAATCTTATAAATAGTTTAGTAATTTAGTTTAGGGATTAATTCTTACTTTTAAAGTAAATACTTTATTAATATTAGCTATACTAGCAGTAAAAATCTTAATTCTAATCTTAGGCTTTCTTCTCTGTTATCTTCTTAAAGTAGCTAGGCCTATTATAGATATCTTATAGGTGCTATTATAGTAGTATATTATTTTACTTATATTCTTATTATTAATCTTAATTCTATTAAGGAATATCAAAATCTTATTTACTAGATTGAAAAAGATTCCTTTCTTCCACATCTATTATATTCCTAATATTAAATTATATTTTATCTTCTATATTATATAAAAGTATGCTTTTTTTATCTTATATCCTTCAATATCTATTATTATTATTATAATCTTACTAGTAGTCTACTCTTCTATTCTATTATATCTCTAGATAGGGACTAGCACTATTATATATTAGATAAAACTATATTTTAAAATAAAAGATTTTTTAATTACTCTATAAGAGATACACCTACTATTAACTAATATCCTAGTATATATATTATTATCAAGTAACACATTAATCTTAAAAGCTATTACTTCTTCTATTTCTATTAAGAACTTTCTTACTGTATCCTATTCCTAGCTATAACTTCTATTAGAAGCTATTCTTTTTCCAGCTCAGGCTCTTTAAAATGAATAGTAGGTCTTAGTTTTAGTATAGCTATAGGAATCTTAGGAGTAGTATTAGTAATAGTTATAGAGTAAGAAGCTTAAGATTATTAAGACTTAGAGCAGATATAAATAATATAGTTAACTTTTCTACAGTTATAACAGGTTAGTAGAGGATAGGTCTATATAGTAGAGGATTAGAAGGTAGCAGATAGATCCATAGCAACAAGAAGAGTAGAAGCTATTATAGCTGTAGACTAAGACCAGTATAGAGGAGTGGTATTTAATAAGTTATTCCTTAGTATGCTAAAGGGGGGTTAATTCAGGCTTTAATTATAGAGATTATAGATATAGTTATACTTATCTAGGTTATTAGCAACATAGTATAGGTACTTAATAAAAGCCTTATATCTAATAGGAAGGATTTATCTAATAAGTGCTTATCATATTTCTTAGTTAATAATACTTTAAATTCAGATAATTCAGATATTATTAGGCTATATTTATTCTCTAGTAAGAAGAAGAATCTATTCAAATTTACTAGCAAAATCTTAGAATAGGATATAGCTTTAATAGAGCTAGTTAAGTTACTAGTTAGCTTATTCAATAAGCTAGCAATTTTTAAATTAAGTACTAAGGTATTAATAGAATATAATAAAGATCTTATTATTAATAGTACTAGGGTTAATAGCATAAATTTATATCTAAAAGAAAACTTTTATTTAAATATCTCCTTACAATCTACTATAGATATACCATATCTAGATATATATATTTTCTATAGCTAGTCTATCAATATTAATCTTAGCTTAGAGCTTAGTAAGAAAGAGAAGGAATAAAGATTTATTAGAGTTATTATATTTAAAAGCATGCCCTAGTTAATAATATAGTTACTATCTCAAAGCCTCTTTAATTACTTCTAGTTAAGAGACCAGAGATAGAGAAGATTAAGTAAGAGATATCTATAGAATCTTAAAATTTATAGTTCATTAATTTAGATAGTTAAAGCCTACTTCTAAGTAATTTATTTAGTTATTAATATTTATATTAATAGCCTTAATACAGGTATTAACATTAATATTAAGAGCTTCTATCTAGTGTATAAGCTATATAAGCAGTTCATCAATAGATACCAGCTGCCATTCTCTAAGGGATTAGTTATTTAGATTCATATTTATACATAATATAATAAGTCTCAATATTATAATTCAGATTCTCAAAGTAAGATGTTATATTTTTTAATATTACAGGCTAGTCCTGCTTAATGCTCACTAGAAGGACATATCTAAATAGAAAACATAATATAAGGAAAGAAAGAAGAAAACAATAGATTCTCCATACGCATACAATCTTATAAGGAAAAGGGGAATAGGGGCTTCCAGTAGGCTTCCTTCTAGAAGCTCTAGATAGATAGGTGTCATGTGGTTCCGAGTAGGCGCCATAACGCAGGGTAACCGGGGCCAGGACGGCTTCATATCCGGGCAGGCCGTCGGGGTCTGGGGATAGCTTCATGTCAAGAGAGTGGCTATTGTGAGGGCTTCGCCCGAATATGCCTCATGAGGTCAGCTCATAACAGTTAACTAAGATAGAAAAAGAGTAGTTATTATATATTATTTAAGGAAACTAATTAATACTAAACTAAACTATAAAATATATAATAAAGAATTATTAGCTATAGTTATAGTATTATAACACTAGAGAGTCTACTTAGAAGAAATAAAGTTTTTAATATAAATTATTATAGACTATAAAAACCTTATATATTTTATAATAATAAAGATCTTGACTAGATAATAAATAAGATAATTAGAATTATTAGAAAATTATTGATTTATAATTAAATATTGCAAAGATAAAGAAAATAAAAGGGTAGATGCTCTTAGTAGATGACTAGATTATGAGAAAGAGATTAAGAAACTAGAATTAGTATTATTATAATTGAACTAGGAGGGATACTTAGAGTATAATCTATAAGTAGCTATTATAGTAGTAATAGTAGAAATAATTATAAATTTAGAACTATAAGATAAGTTAGTTAAGAAAATAGTTAAAAATATAAATATCTAATTCTTAATTAAGAAAGAGGATAATAGGGTCTTAGAGATAGAAGTAGGATTAATATTTTAGTATAGTCTAATCTATGTCCTAAATATAATAAGAAAAGAAATTATTTAATTATATTATAATACTTTAATTAGTAGTTATTTAGGATAAATAAATATAATAGAATATATTACTAGAAACTATTATTAGCTATAAATAATAAAGGATATTAAAAAATATATTGAAGAATATAATATATATTAAAAGAATAAAATAAGGAGATATAAACCTTATAGACTTATGTAAGAAATTAAGATACTAGAATATCTATTTTAATAGATTATTATAGATTATATTATTAAACTACTAAAGTTAGAAGGATTTGATTTAATCCTTATAATAGTTAATAGAATAATAAAATATATATACTTTATTATAACTATAGAATAAAACAATATAGAAGAATTAATATAGAAGCTAATAAATAAAGTCTTTAAATACTTTGATATATTTAAGATTATAATATTAGATAAAGGAATAACCTTTTAATTAAAATTATAAAAATTAATAATAGACTTAATAAAAGAAGAATAAAGACTATTAATATTATACTACTTATAAATAAATAAATAAATAAAATAAATAAACTAAATATTAGAATAGTATCTATAATACTATATAAATAATTATTAAGATAATTAGGCAGATCTATTATTAATAGTATAATTAATATATAATATATTAAAATATTTAATAATAGATATTATACTATATTTTATAATTTATAGAAGAGAGATAAGATTATTAAGATAACTAAGATTTAAATAATTAATAAATTTAATAGCAGAATAAAAAGTATAAGAGATAAATATATTTTATTTCTATCTATAAATAAAAATTATTAATTAAAATAAGATAAGTATAGACTATTATAATAAAAAATATCTAAAGAGATTAGATCTTAAAAAAGAAAGGAAGGTTTACCTTTTAAGAAAAAATATTTAAACTATATAACTAAGTAATAAACTTAATTACTTATAAATTAGATTATTTAAGATTAAAGAAAAAATTAGTAAAGTTAATTATAAGCTAAAACTACTAATAACTATAAAGATATACCTAGTTTTTTTATATTTTATTACTAGAACTAGTACTATAAAATATTAAAATAGTAGAAGAAATTATATTAAAAGAAGAAACCTATAAAGTTAATAAAATATTAGTAGAAAAAGAATCACTAGATAAGAAATTATATTACCTTATTAAATAGAAAGAATATAGCTCTAAAAAAGCTACCTAGGAACTAATTAAGAACTTAATAGAAGCTCTAGAAGTTCTAGAGAGATATTAATACTAGTACTTATCTAATTATTAGAAAGTTATCTAGAATTAATAAGTTATATATTAAGAGAATTAAAGGTTATAGCAAGAATATAGGATTCTAGTTATTCTTACATAATCTCTATATTAATAATAGCAATCTCTACTTCAGAGAGAGGATTCTCAGAATTTAGAATCTTTAACACTTTTCAATTATATTCTTTCATAAACAAACCATACTCTCTTAACAATTTTTACTCTTTATAAAGGCATTTTGCTTTTACTATGGCCTCCATTAGTTATATATAGATAGCCTTAATATGTTGTTCATTCTCTTTAATTTCAGAAGACTTTTAGGCTTTAGCAGCCTTTAATTTTCACTATTCAACTTCACTATGAAACCATTTTTCACATGGACAACCACAACAAGTACACACTACACACTTCAAATTTTTGCTATCACTATCCATCATACAATCAAAACCATTACAACAACAATGATTACAAGGAAACTCAGTCCAATAACCATCGCTATTTATCTCAGAAAATTGACATTTGCAATTCATATTAATATCTTCTTTTAGATGTTCAGGATTAGCTTGAGATTTTAACTTCAGATAAGGCATAGCAATAATATTGCAGGAATACTTATTAACAAAAAAAGCAGGGTCATGCTAGGAATAAGGGCGCGTCTTTCTATTTAAACCTTTGAGGACAAAGGCTCTTAGAGAAGGAAGATAATATTACAAATCAACCTATATAATACTAAAATATACTATGACCAAGGAGAAAAGATCACTTTAGATTTATAAACATATAAACTATATAATAATAAGACTAGTAGAGAGATATTAGACTAAGATATCTTAGTATAGGACACACACTAAGTTATATAGAGATACAAATAGTATACCACACTATAGGAGAGATAAAAGATATTATAAAACAATAAGATATCATTAGAGAATAAATCATAGTATTATAGTAAGAAATATTATAGTGTGCTATAATACTATAATAAGGATATTATAGAATAAGAGAAACTAGATATATAAGAATACTTTTTACTATTATATATTTAGTTCTTTATAGCTCTTTAATCTAAGTCACTTAATATTAGACCTAGATAGTAAGAGTCAGCAAGGTATTCTACTCATATAGGCACCAGACTATATAGGGGATCTCTTCTATCTTAGTTACATTTAAGACTTCTAGACTATTAATTAATCTATTGTTACTTTATTTATTCAAGCCTACTCTATTAATCTAACAACCTGAACCTTTGTGTGGTTCAATAAGCCTAACGTATCTATAACACGATACTGTTTAACTAAGGTGGATCCAGGTCCGTGACAATATATTAGAAGAGCTTATAGCTTTAATCTATTATTATTAGTAAGTAGATATGCTTGCTAAATTAATAAGGAAGCATCTCATAGATCTAAGGAAAAAGGTGAAATAGGAAGACTAGTCAATTAGATTAGATGACCTATTACATTATAAAGGTATAGTATATATTCTACTAGATTATATACTAGGATAAAAACTTTTAAGAATAAATTATAATAATCCTTAAGGAGGCTATTTTAGCCTAGAATATACCTATAAAGTAATTAGTAGTAAATATTACTAGTATAGATTATACCTTAATATATAGTACTATATTAGAATCTACAACTTATATTAATAAATAAAGATATATTAGTATAGAGAATACAAACTACTAAAACTGCTCCTAAAACTAAATAAGCTATTTAAGATTATCATCCTAGATTTTATTATAAATCTTCTATTATTATAGTGAAGGGGTAAGATCTATAACTTAACCCTTATTATTGTCAAATCATTAATAAAGTATATTATCTATTTAGTTGTTATAAAAGATACTATATCTAAGAACTTAATAGAAATCTTATATAAAATATTAGTTAAGTACTTTATAATCCTAAAATATATTATTAGTGACTAGGCTAAGATTTTTATATCTATATTTTAGAAAACATTCTACTAGCATATAGGGACGAAATGCAAGATATCTATAGCATTTTACCCTTAAACCAACAGATAAACAGAGAGATAAAACTAAACCCTAGAATACTTTATATACATGTATATTAACTTTAAGTAAGACAACTAGGTGAGATAGATCTCTATGACTTAATATATATATAATAATTTAAAGTATAGTATTACTAGAATAACTCCAATAGAGGCTCTTATAGGCTTCTAAGATCAGATCTGAATTAATATTAAAGATTAACTACTATTTGAAAATAAGTTTGATGAGGATCCTAATATAGATATATATTAGGCATTAAAGAGGGCAAAGAATGCTATAGAACATGCTAAGGCTATATAGGAATAGAGAGCTGAGCTTTAAGGCTTGCTATAAAGAGCAGTTAAAGTATAAGTATACTACTATAACTATTACTAAATAGATATATAATTCTAAATCAGTAACTAGGTGATACTCTAGATAGTGAATATTATACTGTTAAGAGGTAAAAAGAAGTTTAATTTAAAATAGATTAGACTCTTCTAGATAGTTGATATGTGGGGAATAAATACCTATAGGCTAATACTCCTATTTAAGTTTTACAAACTATATAATATATTTTATATCTTATTGCTTAAACCATTCTATAATAATATAAAGAATCTAATACTACTAGAAGATATATTAGTAAATGGTTAATTAAAGTATAAAGTAGAGAGCATTTAAATGATATAGGGCCTCTTAAAGAATTGTGAATACTATATCAAATAGGAAGGGTACTCTAAGGATAAATATATATAGGAACCTCTCAAATTAGTTAATAAGATTATAGCTTTTAAAGTCTTCCTATAGAACCTGCTTAAGTTATATAATATAAAATAAAGATAAAAAAAAATATTTATTAGCCTAAAACTAGTTATATAAATTAAAACCTATTAAATTAAGAATAAAATAAAATTTTAGAGTCTAGTTTATAAACTATAGCGAACTAAGGAGAAATTATATACTATAATAGAGACTATATGGAATTAATAAATAAAAACCAGAATAAAAGAGGAACAAAATATACCTAACCTACTTACTAATAATACCTGAAATAGTATTATAAAGTTCTTATAAAAGCTCTTTATTATTATTAATTAAATTAAGAAGGCTAATAGCAGTAGAGTACTATAAGGTAGGAATAGGACTACTTATAAAAGTAGGATAAATAGGTAATCTAATCTCTAATTTATCTATAGACTATTCACACTTTATACTCTAATAATCTAACCTTTATTCAAGTAGTTTTAAAATAAGATTAGAGGCTATCTATAAGACCTAACTAGTATATTCTTTTAAATTATAGATATTATATATAGCCTATACATTTAAAATAAGATTAGAAGGAATCTATAAACTATTAGTATAATCTATTAAAATAGATCAAGGAACTTATTAATTTATAAAATTTTAAATGCTTTTAGCTATACTTTAAATAGAGCTTATTAATAATTTTAGCTTATATTTTATATATAAAGTTCTAATAATAATATATATAAGTAGTAAATAATTTCTATATAATATTATAAATATAATTAGTATAAAGAGCTAGGTAAACTATATAGAGATTTTTTAAATTAATAAACTTAGTTAAGTACTTTAAATTAATAGGCTTTATTAAGTCCTTTAATGTTAAATTAAAATTTTTAGATAGATTAAAAGACTCTTATATAATCTATAGTTTCTTATATTTTATACTATAAGATATAGAACCTTAGTTTAAAAATTTGGCAGGGATATTATTATTAATAAAAGGGTTAGGACTTAATTCATTAAGATAAAGTAGTACCTTTATAGGTCTAAGAATTAATTACTTTAGTATAAAAATAAACTTCTTTCTAGTTATAGACTAATTATATTTTAAAGGCAAACTAGCATTATAATTAATAGTAGTGGACTTTAATATAGATGTTCTAGATAATAAAAACTTATTAGTAAGATTATAGTGAGGGGTTTAAATAACTTTAATATATGATTTGAGGGTTTTAAGAATAATCTCTACTATTTTAATAGCAGAGTAGTAGTAATACTTCTTTTTATATAAAGAGCTTATTTTAATAATTATACTAGTTAGCTTATATTAGAATATTACTTAAAATATAAAAAGAAAAAAAATATAAAATAAAAATAATAAATCCTATAATACTAGATAAGATAGATATATTATAATATTAAAAATAATTTAAATAAGATAGGAAAGGAGACTATAGAGATAATCTAGTATAAAGAAGTAAAGATTTAAGTTATTATTAGATTAAGTAATGTATAAGATGCGCCAAAGGTACTAAAGCATATATAAAATATATAGATAAAAGCATATTAAGCAGCTAAAATAAGGATAAGTTATATAATAACTTTAAATTAGATAGTAGATGAAGTAATAAAGATAAAATAAAGGGTAATAAGATTTATACTATTAGAGATAACAAAGGAAGAGTAAAAGAAATAGTTATAAAGCTAAAGAGAGCTTATACTTACTATATAAATTAATATTAGAGAGAGAAGAAGAAGAAGAATTAAAGAATAAGATTAAAATAAAGAATATATAGTAAAACACTTAAAGGTAGCCACTCTATAAAACTATTATATTATTGCTCCCTATATAGAGTTAATAAATTATAAAAAAAGTCCTCTATAGTAACTATTTTAAATATATTATAGTGGCAAAGCTGTAAGGACTTAGCTCCAAAATAGGGAGATAGCTATTAAGTAAAGAGCTTAGAGATAAGGAATAGCTTTATAATAAGAACTATATTATGTATCTCATTTTGCTCTAGGGTTGATTAATTATTATCTGAATCATATATGATTCAATTATAGATAGCTATGACTCGGAAAAGCTTAAGGAAGGTAGTGAATAGCTACTTTATGAACTATATCCTACCTTCGACACGAATCAGAGCCTAATCGTATCTTACTATCACGCTTCCTACCTACTCTCTTACATAGTTAGCGAGATAGTCTCAATATCAGGTTTTGACCACTGTCACATAGAAGCTATTAAAATATATTTTTTTATACTTATATAACTAGTACTAAAAACTACTATACATAATTACTATTATTTATTTTTAAAATTAATATATTTTTATATTTTATTTATTTTTTAAGATATATAGTTAAAATATAAAAAAGTTAATTTTACTTTAATTATATATTAAAAAAATGAAGTAAAAATATAATAATAGTAATATTTTATTATTATATAATATATTATTAGATTTTAATATTATAATAATTAATAAATAAGATTCTATTAAGCTTTAAATGAATCTCTATATCCTTATTTATAAATTATAGTATAATATAATATTAATCTATATTTAAAATTTCATTGATTTATATTAAAATTTGGGTGATCTATAAGAAGTTAAAATTGGTGAGTTTTATAGATTTTGTATGGGTGGAAATCAGTCATCAGGTGGTTCTAGTCATGAGGCGGTGAGGGACGGTATTCAACAATCCTCAGCTCTATTTTAGAGCAGATGTTCTACTGATCTTAGAATTTCAACAACTGCAGCAGTCGTGGATACCCAACGAAACTTCATAATTACGGAACTAGATGAAAACTTTGTAATATCTTCGCCGGTAGTGTAGCGTACTGCATTTCTTGCAACTAATTTAAGGTGGGGGCTGTCCATGATAATGGAAAGGAATTCTCGGCTCTCTGGGCACCGCGATACTGCCATTATATCTTGCCTTAGAAAAGCTGTGAAGCTTCTCGAAGTTACGACAGGTATGCAATTGTTTGGGGTTAATATATTGACCACGGCCGTCATGCCATTCACTGGGAGAAATGACACTCGTGCCTTGACACATAATCACCTGTCTCAAATGGTCGATGCAGTGCACTTACGAAGAGTTAGCTAAGTCCTCATCAAGTTTGCAGCCTCGTTTGATTAAGCTCACATTGATGAACCATTCCCCGGTATTTCTCTTCAGGATAGTAGTCCCGGCGCAAAGCTTTTCGTAACTGATTCTGTTTCTTCTTAGTCAGGATTTGTTCCCCATAAATCGACATATTACACATTAGCATACCAGACAATGTAGGCAATGGAATAGATCGAGTCTAATTATGGTCAAGTCAGCAATAGGGTACCTCCAGACGGACAAAGGAATGAGAACGTACGTCCCAGTCCATCCACCATGACCCCTGTCGCGATACTTCTCGTAACTTGGCCCCCAGAGTTGTTTGGCCTCAGCTTCCGAGATGGAAAAGTAGTGACTCTCTCCTCCAATGATAGCATTCCATGCTTCGTCGATCTCTGGGCCTGGCTCTCCAACGTACACTGACGGACCAAGGACTTCTTCCCCCTCTGGCGTAAAGTTCACTCCGCCAGTGAATGTCGTCTGGACAAGCTCGAACACGTTTGATGGCGCTATTGTCCAAATTCTGTAAGTATTATCCATCACAATTCGGGCGTCAGGTCAGTTTTAACTTACTAATCACCCGCTCTTCAACAAAGCCGTTCTCAAACGTCCCCCAAGGACCTTCCCATTGTCTGCCCACTGCGATGCCTGCGCCAAGAGTGAGAGCACCCCAGAGAACTATCAAAACGGCTGCGGCGACTGTCTTTCTAGCACTCAAGCACGTTTCCTTATGCGAAGGAGTCAGACCAGCAACCTTTGGAAGCAGCCGTTCCTCGCTTTCTCTTTGATTTGAATCCTTCCCGACTTCTTCACCATCGCACAGGTTGTAACCCGGCGGAAGTAACTTCGATGATTTCTGAAAAAAATGCATTCAAAAAATGAGCTGGGCGTCCTTCCCAGCCGTTTGTGAGTCTGGGGAGTTACTGGGCAAGGTGAGGACGACATGTACTCTGCAGGCGGCGCTAATATTTTAGGCAGTGGAGTCCCACCGTTTTGGGTAGCAATTGTCCCCTAAAAGCAGGCATCCAAATCGAGATATTGAAGGGATACCGCGAGAACACAACTCCGAAGGTTTTATTTTTTTTTTTCACCTCTTTTCTTGTTGAATTTATCAGACTTCGTCATTGTGAAACTTGTTGGTTTCTTCCTTTTGACTTTGACCAATTCAAATCGCCATACATAACTGTTCATGGAAATGAACAGTTCAACTGTCATCCTACTGGTCGATAATCTTCGCTCTCGCCTAATTTTCGAGAATGCAGCCTGTGCTAATTGCGCCCTTTATCTAGGTTCATTTTATTCCCTAAGATCTTCCCTAGCCGTATTCTCCTCATTCGAAGAGTATATCACCGCTCGTTTTCTGGCATATATGGTCCCCAAAGAGGTACTATTAGTCCTGGCATCACAGGTTGTTGCGGTTCTCATCAACGTCTTAGTTAAGTTCCTGGAAACCAAAGGAAATATACAGGCACTGCAGATTCTCCAAACACGTATGTTCATTACACTCGGGGTCAACAGTGCATTCATGAGAACTCGACATCCACAAGAGTTACCTCTTGGTAATAGGGAGCTTCAAGGGGCACTCATCTGGAGAGCAATTGGTGGAATCTGTGGTGCAGCTGGTTTCTACTGTGAGGTTCTCTGTCCTCCCTTCTCTCTGAAGGCTGTACTTACCCACGAATTCTCCCTTTATACAGACTCTCTTGCATACCTTCCTCTGGCTGATGCGACAAGTCTGAATCTACTTGCTCCCCTGGCGGCGGGCTTGGTAACTATATTTGTCTCAAAGAGAAGATTCGATTCTGTCCAGATTATTTCTGTAGCTGTTGCGTTGGTTGGTGTCGGGTTTATCACCAAGCCACGGTTCATTGTCAAGGTCTTCAAAGATGATATTGAAAATACATTGGCGACAATTGGTCGAGGCAGACGGGCCATTGATATACAGAATGGCTGCATCTTTGCCGCAATTGGTGTTCTTGGTGGGACTGTAAGTCCTTTTAATGCAATTTATTATTTCCCTTTTGCCTACAAGCTAACTAGCATAGTGTTCGTACGCTTCAATTGCCAAGATAGGAAGTCGTTGTCATCCTCTGGTAATATCCAATTACTTTGCAGCCTGTCTGCTGCTGGTGAGCATGATTTGCTTTGCAGTAGTCCCAGGGGTCACTTTCGATTTCCACATTAGCTTTCTCCAGTGGCTGCTCCTTATACTCATAGGGCTATGTGGAGCTCTCATGGTCAGTTTCTGACATGCCCCAGATGGTTTTTAAATCTAATCGTGGAAACGGTAGGAGTATCTATTAAGCGCAGGTTTAGCTGCTGGTATGGAATCATATGCGGTGTACATGGTCTACTCACAAGTTGTCTTTGCTCTTATCGCTGATGGCTTGGTATGGCATGTGAGTCCGGATCTTGCTTCCTGTATAGGTTCTATCCTTGTTGTCCTTGGACTTGCGTTGAAGACGGCAACGCACAAGGATAACAACAAATCAGCCAACAATGGATTGGATCTCCAGGATCTCGAGCCTTAATCTAAGCCCAGTTCTAGACTGTGACAAAATAGCAATTGCGGTTTTCGGTTACTGCTTTGAAGGCCAAAGCCAAAATGTCACCTTTGCGTTTAACTGCAATATAACCTCGGTCTTACTACTCAAATTTGCACTAGCGGAATTCTCGCTTCTTAAATCTTCTATGGTTTACTCACTGGCAATTGTCTCGCTGACTCACTCTTAGTTTCTTGAGTAACTACAAGGCCTGATTTGTTTCTTCGCTTTGATTATGACCATCGTTTTAAGAATGACAGTTGTCGCCATATCTGCAGAGCGCTGTGGGGTGTGGTCGTAGCTCAGGTTTGAGGTCGAATGAACGTAAGGAGCCGAGGTGAAACGAACACCGCGAATCCTGGCTGATTCGGGAAATGGGTGCTGTCGAGGCGTTGGATTGATAGTCCATAATGAGGCGGCATGCGCTGAAAATTGCGGTAGTTCCCGATTTAATTGGTCGATATGCATTGTTCATGACTATGTGATATTTTGTTTAGATCTGCGGGTTGGTCAATATTTGCGCATGACGATTCGGCGTCATCATTTCGGTACTCAATATCAGCGATATCCCAAGATTGACTCCGTAGTATCTTCAACCGAGTTCCCAGGTTGACTGTTGTTTTCATCGTTTCCGAATTTTCCCTTCTGAGCATGCAGTGTGACTGGGTCTGGAAATAATGAGAGTGTAACAACTCAAGATGCGATAGATACCATGACTCTTGGGCAAGACTAGACCAGACAAAATATTCGCGAGTCAAGAAGTGAGTTTGAAAGATAGCATCGAATGAAATGGATCAAGGCTTGTCGTCCTTCTCTGCCATGTTGCAAGCTCTCATTGCCTTCTACCACCACTGGTTCTTTTCCATCCGGCGAGTAGAGCTGCGTAAATCCAAAGAAGTGGCAGTCAAAGCTGATATCACTGTCGTCTACACCTGCCCGTCTCCAAGAGGATTCAACATTAACTCGGAGAGGAACTGTGGTACACTACCACAAAACTGCACCGGCGCCACTCTTTCTCAGTAGATCATAACATGAAGGCACGAACATGAGCTCAATCTTGATTTGCAATCTTTGCTCATCGCTAAAGTTATCATTAAAGGCTCTCTGTAATGAAGCCCGGAGATCCTCATCAGGCAAGTCCCTTGACAAGCCCATCACCCGGAAGACATATGACTTTCTCTGGCTCGTCTGACTGGCCATTGCGATTTACCACATGCTTAATGATGTTGTAATAACATATTAAGGAAATAGTTAGACCTGTTTCTTAGCTGAGGTAGGCCATCCTTAGCCTTGTCGATGAGTGTGGTCAGCGGGGCGGGGTAATTATCATGCACCTGGAATCATTGCTGCCACCGCACTGGAGATACTGTGCCAAAGGCAATCCACTTCAAATATTTCGTGTACATCCTTTACTGCCCATCCTGTATTAATTCGTCGCTGTCGCCGATATAAGTTTAGTTATATTGTGAGAGCCTTTCACTGCCACATACTGTGACGATCTGACAAGATTACTTTACCGCTATGCCGAATATGGTGAGCGCAGCGCATATATCCACTCGTATGCCCTCATTGGATAGCTGGCTTTCCTCGCTACAAGGATT
>LHCL01000139.1:29615-44401 GCA_001305275.1 Talaromyces verruculosus
AACTAGTGCGCACAGATCTGCGCTGCATTATGTATGGCACACCTATGCCAGTTACTTTCATTCTATTAGACACACTTGAATACAATACAATACGCGTTCCCACTCAATTTCTCATGGTAGTATGTCCCTTAGGCAGTTACAAAAGGAGTAATATTAAGATTATATAGACGAAGTAAGAAAGCAGGAGAACAGCCAGTTGGCACAGGTTCTTGTTACTATAAGAAGCTATCCATAACCATATACTCAGGCAGTCAATTCACGGACTCTAGAGAGTGGACATTTTCCTAATTCTAATCCTTATTATGTCCCTCTTGAAGCTATACAGAATGTCTTCTAAGGATAAGAATCAAACCATCCTCTTCAGCAAGTGAGACTAGGAGAGATAGCTACAACTAATAAAGAGCAAGGCTCTTGGAATGGAAGTCTAGGAATATATTAACCCAGACCTAACCTTGCTAGTAAATGGTGCAGCTTCTCTATTAAAAGAAGAACTAGTAGATACTATCAAAAAATATGGAAAAAGACTTATTAAGCTAGAAGTGCTAACATAATGTGAGGGTAAATCTAATATAGCTTTATCCCTTAGGCATAAGATATACAAACAAGCTTAAGATAATTATAAAACTGATTAAGCAAATATTATAGCTATTTGAGAGTATATTTTTAAAATAATTGACTAATCTGCAAACCTTCTTATTAAAGATAAACCAAGCATGTAAGAGATCTTTTCTGAGCTTTAAAAATACTATAAACCTAATATCAAACTAGAACAATTTGATATTTTTAATAAATAGATATTATTAAGAAATAGACTGGCTAGAAAGAGGCAATTCAGTGCATAGATCAAGGATTGGATAGAGATATATAATTATGTACATTAATATAAGATTCCTAGGATTGGAATAAGTGAAAAATATGCTATATTAGAGTTTATACGTGTAATTAAGTAATTATATAATAGCTTCTATAATGTATAATATAAAGCTGTTTACAATAATTATAAGATATTATTCATTGAGCTTATTACTAAATTTAAAGACTTTATGAAGTCTGAAAGTGGTGGAAGTGTATATACCACTTTTAGAGATAATAAAACTGACTCTAATACACTAAATAAGGATAAGTCTACTCATTAAGAACAGCCATGTGCATGTGGTTAACCTAAGAGCGTGCACTCTAAGTGAGAAAACTGTGAATACTGTAATAAGAATATCTGCATAGATGACTAGATCCTAGATCTAGAGATTATAAAGAAGGTTATAAAGAATACTATAAGATTTAAGCTATTAAGAGAGTTTATTTAGAAGAATAAGAAGAATACTCCCTAATAATCTAGAGTCTATATTAATGTAGTATTTACTACATCTAGTGGTAATAACTCACTAGTAAACAGTATTATATATAATAGTAGTGCTATAGAGAGTATCTCTAATAATTATAGCTATATAGAGGACTTTGTCCCTAAAAGAATCCATATTCATGGATTTAGAGGCTTTATATAGGCTAAGGGAAGAGGTATAATAGTTGTATAGGCAACAGTACTAGGAGATAAGGAAAAGTCTTAAGAATTAAGAGTCTAGAATGCTTTATACTATTCTAATGGCCTTATCTTATTAATCTTAGAAAAAGCACTTAACTAGAATAATATTTATAGAGATGAAGTCAAGAATGTTCTATTTTCCCTGAAAGGAGGATATTAAGTAATTGTTGAACTTCAATCAATTAATAACTAATTAATTATTGAATATAATCCTTTAAACCCTTTAATAGTATATATATTAAAGAAGGTAAGATTTTTAACTAAGGAACCTTATTCTAAGGCTTCACTTAATTAGTGGTATAAAAGGCTAGGCTATCTGAGCAATAAAATAATTAAATATCTTGAAGATTATGTCACTAGAGTTAAAATTAATATAATAGATTAACCACTTTATAAGAGCTGTAAGTTATCCATAGTAAAACAGCAAATCTCTAGGCAGCTAATAGTAGTTAAATCCATACCATAGGAGATTACTTATTTTAATATTATACTAATATCTAAATCATAGAATAGCATAAAATATTTTATATATTTCTATTACTTAAAGTCAGGTAATAATAAGGCAATTTATATTTACTCAAAAAGCATACTTTCAAGCGCAGTTATTGAGTTCAAGGAGAAAAAGAAGCAATAGGGCTTTATAATTAAGACCTTCTATACTAATAGTGAGCAGTCACTTAATAACATGTTTATTACACATATATAGAAGAATAGTATTAAGCTACATCAATCAGCTCCATACTCCCCTTAATAGAATAGTGCTTCTAAGCATTCTAGAAGGGTAATAGTAGCCATAGCAAGAACAATCCTTTCTAAAGGAAACTGTCGGAATATCAATCCCATGATTCAGCGCTTCTGCACCCCCGGTGCAGAAGCAACGCGTACGTACGGAAGCGGGATTACTATATCCCTAGCGCGTACATGTCAACCTCGTATATTGCTAGCTAGCCGCCCCGAGCCCCTACAGTTTTGGGGATCAGTCTTTTATTATCAAATATATATGCATATTAGCAGGCTCACCTCATAGGGCAGTTGGACCGCCCTTGCTCTCTATTCTATGCTATTGTGATATAGAATATAGCTAACCCAACACTGATCAGTGAGGCCCACAGATCAGAGATCCTCCTTATTACTACTATTTGCACCTACCCTGACAGATTAATTCATTCACTTAATATTGATTCGCAACTACCTCTAGAGCCTTAAACCAAACACTAGAATCCCCAACAATATGACTCCTTTAACCTGGAGCCTATCTAAGAGATATTTAAGAACCTTCAATCTGATAGATAAGGATAAGGAAATAATTAAAAAGTATATATTAACTTATACTAAGGAGTATACTAATATATATGATGAAGACCTTTGGATTATCTTCCATAAAGAATTCATAATATAGAATGAAGAGACTCTATAGAGTATACTCTATAAGACCCTGACCAAGCTATATGACACTCTTTAAATAAATAGAGTATATGTGGCAAGGAATGGCTATATAGTATTAGTACTCTCTATAACCCTTACTAAACCTGAGTAACATATATAGATAAAGAAATAGATTAAATACTATATACTGTGATAAGAAACTTTTAACTTATCTATTATTAAGCTTATCTATAGTAATCTAATTTGTATAACTCAAACTAAAAATACTGCATTAGCTTAATATATTATATATACTAAATAAATATCTTTAATACTACTACTAGCTCTAGATATACTACTTAGCAGAGTAATAAGATCATAAACCCAATATAGATAGACCTAAGAAGAAACACCTACTCTAATTAAACCTAGCTAGGGCTCTATCTTAATGACTCTTAGTGCAAGAATAATGTACAAATCAATATAGATATTAAATATACCATATTCTTAGAGATTCAATGCGCGCTATAAGCTATAGCATGCTATACATACTATATTGAACCTCCTGAACCTATAGAAGGCTTTTCTCAACCATATGAAGTATGGAGGCCCAGAGGAATCATTTGATCTTATATATTAAACATTCATATATATCTGTGCTCATTATAGATACCATACCCTAGAAGCTGTAAGAGATATATTCTATATTATGCTTAAGAGTGTAGCATCAAGCTATTACTAGACTAATAATCTAACCTAGTTATAATAAGGGATCGACCTAGTAATAGTAATAAAGGCATGTTTTGAGACCAAAGAGCACCTCCACTAAATATAAGAAATATAGGATGCTATGAATCTACTGAGGATAATAACTAATCACCCTGAAAATACAGTCCTTGAATGCCTCAAAATCATGTTTGCAGATATAGAAAAGATGTACTATAAACTTCGCCTAGAGCTCTAAACCAAAGCCCTTTACATCACAAAGCTATTTACAGCTATACAGCTTATACCAGCATGCCACAGAGTCTCAATAACATCAACAACATCTATATACAGCCTTATAGAATCCTTGCGCAGGACAGTCACATAATAGGAAGATATGAAAAAGGAAGCCACTTCTCAAGGCTCCCACATTGTTGACGCCTACTTTATAGACCACCACTATCACCATTGATAGTCACGCTCCCTATACTGAGGCCACTCACCGCACTGCCCCCAACAAAGTGACAACCACAGCCGCTATAGCTCCTTATAGAATCCCGCTATCAAGATATACAGAGTCTGTAAGAAGACTGGATATTGGTTAATGAATCATACCAAAGAGAAGTAACAAGCAGCTATCTAGCTGTTCCTTAATTGCGCTAAAGCTTACTTCACCACTAGTGAAGAACAACCATCTATAGCTATAAATCAGGACAACAAGAATAGCAATAATAAATTCAAGGCATTTTTAGCAGGCATAGACACACTTAGCAAATATGAAACATAGAACCACGAAAGCACAGGAATAATATATACTACTAACCACTTTACAATCGCAAATCCAGAGCATAAATAATACTCTAAATTCCTTGCTACTAATCTTACTAACTATTCTACAGCTCATTTTCTAGAGGTAAACCTACAATCTGAAGTCAAACTAGAATCATTTAAAGAGGACGCCTATAATACTATAGTAACAATTAATACACTATATAATACTCTCCTAGTGATGCCCCAATATTCCTTCCTTACCGAACCATGTTATTTGATAAATATGTTTATAGGGATCCTAATTGATATTAGCGCTACAAAGCACTCTATAGCTGGATATCCCTAATATCTTGCCTATTAAAAGACTATCAGCAATGCTGTACTTAATATCTCTATAGTAGGCCAAGCAACTATATGATTTAGACTAGGCAAAGAAATCAAATCTATTAGATTAATCAACGTACTGACCCCTATTAGTAATATACAATTTTATATGCTTAAGATAATAATACTATTCTTACTCTTAATCAAGGACATGGATTGACTAGGCATCTATTTTAATAATATAAAAAATATCCTTATTAGACTGAAGCCTAGTATAATAATACTAATCTTATAATGCTTTAGCCACCTATTCCTTGTATAGGATCACTCACTAAAGTTATATTTGACTAAATCCTTTAACACTAATATATACTTTCTTATAGAAACTAAGCTATACTGTCTACACTGCCAATTTAGCTATCTATTAGTTGAGAAACTTTGAAAATTACTTATACGCGCTGGCTATAATGTTGATACTAAAGCACTATAATATATATAGAAATTCTGCTACTATTGCTAAGTCTATAGCCAATCCCCTAGTTATTTTAGATTTATAGTATAGGATAACATCAGCTTTAACCACTTAATTATTATTGATATTATATATATTAATAGTAAACTAGTGCTCTATATTGTTGATGAAGCTACACACTTCAACGTTGTATATTGGCTTGAGAATATTTCTGTGAAGGTGATATAGACTATATTATAGATTATATAGATTGATATATACCTTAGCCTTCCTAATTTTATTATTACTAATACTGGTAAGAACTTCACTAGTAAAGAATTCTTATAAGATGTTTTATTAATAGATATAGTTATTATTACTATACCTATTGAAGCCTATTAGTTAATTAGCACTATTGAATAATACTATACTATACTTTACTATTTATATGAGATTATAAAAGATAAACTACCTAATATTTTTGCTAAAGTAGCTTTACAAATAGCTATAAAAGCTGTTAATAATACTACTGGCCTAGATAGCCTTGTACCAACCCTTCTCATCTTTGATGCTTACTTATAAATAACTGAATACAACCCTCTAGCATCTATAATTACTTAATATGCCACTGCGGTCAAGAAAGCAATGACTAAGATTTACAGGATATATGCTCAACACTAGATTGCTGATACTGTCAATACTAGGAATGGACCTTCATCAACAGCTATACACTGTCTTCTAATCAATTTAGATGTGCTCGTATAGAGAGAAGGAAACACTAGATATACAGGAAAATAGACTGGACTATATAAATTACTAGTAATTAATAATAAGATATATATAATTAAGCTTCTAAATAGTCTAGCTTTATTCTAGTCAACTGCTATCAAGCCATACCATGCTGAACTTGAAGCATAATTGGACGACCCTGCCCCTAGTAATAGAGCCACTACCTCACTGGACCCTAAGGAATCTATCTAAAAGACCCTAGAAGCTCCTCCTAAGGCTATTATATAAGCTACAACTCTACTGTTATCTATAGTTATTATTCTGTAATATAAGCCCAAAACAACTGGCTTATAGCGCTCCTAGTGAGACTGTCGCTTACCTGCACGCTATAGAGAGGATTATATATAATATATATTCCTTAACAAATTCACGCAGGAGCATGAGGATGAATTGTGCCATTAATTTGCAGCCACTATATTAGCCTAATTTGAAGGCTCGCAATAGAAGGAGATTAATAGCCTATTAGAATAGGATGTATTCAAATATATTTCAGAAAAGAATATCCCACCAGGCACCCGAATCTTCACTATGAGATTTATCAACTAAATAAAGGACTCTAGGTCTAACAAAGCCTTTAAGAAATCACAGTTTATTGTATAGGTCTATAATAACAGAGACAAGGAGTATATATTAATATAGTCACTAATAATATAATAAGCCAGCCAATAAATCATTCTCTACCTTAGTATAATTATAGATAATATACAGTACTATATTTATAATATTACATAGGCATATATTCAGTTAATAATAAAGCTTAATTATAATTTTTATATATAAATCACACCAGAACTGGCATAATACTTCCCTGGAGGTATATTTCTTAAAGTAATACAACCCTTATACAGAATCCCTAAAGTAGGTAACCACTGGTTCCATACATATGATAAGCACTATGTGGAAAAGCTTAATATAGAGATATCAACCTACAACCTGTGTCTCCTCTACTGCTCCAATTCTGAGCAAGGATTTGGCATTATTAGTATGCAAACTGATAATACCCTTATTATTACTAACAACGCCTTTGTAGTATAAGAAGAGGAAGAGATCTAACATGCTAATATCCTTTATAAGCTTTAAGAAGAATTAACTACTAAGAACCTACTAAAATTTAATGGTGCTGTTATTATAAAGACTACCTAGGGTATTACTTTTACTTAAAAATGTACCTATAGCTATATCTGACTTGTACAAGATTAACCTACTAATACTATAAACTCACATGGCAAAATACAAAAAGATACTATCTTAAAGGAACAATATATTATTTAATAAGCCCTTAGTGCATATATTGCGTTAATATCACAACCTAAAGCTTCTTTTAATTTGTCCTTTATAGCACAAATAATAGACCCCTAGAAAGATAATATTAAAGCTCTTAATAAGTATTTATAATAATAACTTGACAATCCTGAATGGGGACTATTATTTGTTAAATTAGACATATAAACCCTATACCTTATTATCTTTATTAATGCTTTATTTGCTAATAACAAGGATTTATCTTTATAATTTAACTATATTATTATACTAGCAGATAAAATAAATAATGTAAATATCCTTTATTAGTCCTCCATAAAGTGCAAAAGAATTACCTAAAGTGTACTTAGCTTTAAAATATACATACTAGCTAATAGATTTAATGCTACAGCTACAATTAAATTAACTCTTATATAGCTACTCTATCTTACTGAGCCACTACCCCTAGTTATATATACTAATTTAAAGAGCTTATATAACTGCCTTATCAAGCTTGGCACTATATAAGAGAAATACCTTATAATTAATCTTATATATTTATACTAAACATATAAACATTAAGAGATAGTGAAGGTCAAGTAGATTAATAGCAACAGCAATCCTGCTAATACTATGATAAAAGGTAAGCTATGCTATATTTTACAAGAGCTTATTAATATAAATAAGCTATATATCAATATCAACAGTTAGGTGGAAAGAATAGCTGTAACACGCAGTCCTGAATCTAAGGCTGTAAGATTTACTACACTATTAGAATC
Source organism: Talaromyces verruculosus (assembly GCA_001305275.1). Taxonomy (NCBI): domain Eukaryota; kingdom Fungi; phylum Ascomycota; class Eurotiomycetes; order Eurotiales; family Trichocomaceae; genus Talaromyces; species Talaromyces verruculosus. Next base: position 37,579 of record LHCL01000139.1, read on the forward strand.
CCTAGAGTAATAACTATATGATTAAATGCCCCAGTTCACATCACTCCTACTATTTTTCTTATATCTTTGATGCTTCTATTCACTCTCTATATTTGTTTATCACACCAGATTGTATATCATTCATTGATATTCCCTTTTTCCTTCCATTCTTTAGAGAGTTGCCAGTGTCGGAATATCAATCCCATGATTCAGCACTTCTGCACCCCCAGTGCAGAAGCAACGCGTACGTACAGAAGCAGGATTACTATATCCCTAGCGCGTACGTGTCAACCTCGTATATTGCTAGCTAGCCGCCCCGAGCCCCTACGGTTTTGGGGATCAGTCTTTTATTATCGAATATATATGCATATTAGCAGGCTCACCTCGTAGGGCAGTTGGACCGCCCTTGCTCCCTATTCTATGCTATTGTGATACGGAATATAGCTAACCCAACAGAAACTTATCAGAAAACTTATAGCTATTAGCTATTAATCATGCAATCTATTTACTTTAAAGATTATTAAAAGAAAAACTTGATTAGAAGACCCTATATAAGGTTATTTAGAATATTATAAGGCTTAAGAAGAGCACTATACTAAACCTTAGCCATATCAAAATATTTAGCTGCAAGGCTTACTAAAAAATCCTATCAATGTAGATCTTATGGTTAGAGAAGATAGTACCATAAGCAGAGATAGATTATCTTATTAATTATAATGCCTCTAATATATTTAAGATCTAGATCCTAGAAGAGCACTCAGTTATATGTGCTTATAATGTCAAATTTGATAAGAATGCCTTCTTTAATCCTACAAAACTGGTCAAGATCCATGTACATGAGGCGATTGAGGAAGAAGACTAGCGCATCCTAATAATCAAGACATGAGAACCAATTCATAAAGATTCTAATAATAATATCTTTAAAATAATAGATCAACAGTACTCTAGCAAAAATAAAGACTCAAAATCTTAAAGGATAATTAACCAAGAAGGTCAAAATAACCTTAATAATTCATCTAATTCTTAAATTAAGCTTAATAATAAGCTTAATTAAGATAAGCTTAATTTTAAGCTTACTAGCATAACATTATTTAATAACTAGGCATTACAACTACCAACACTATTCTTACTAAATACTAAGTATAGGCATAAGATAGTTACCTATACTAGGACTAAGGAAGAGTACCCAACATCTATAATAACTAACTATCTAAGTATAGAGACTAAAGAACAAGAATCTATACATTTACTTATACTAGAATCTAACCCCTTGCTTAACTTATATAATTTTAATATAGAAATAAGCAAACAACTTCAAATAGAAGCAGCCTAAGAGCTAATTAAATAGACATCTTAAGCAAATAAGATATCAGCAACCATATCAGAAACCAATATTATTTAAAGAAAGAGAACTTAATATGCCCTAAAATAGAATAATAGAGTTACTTACTTTATAACTACATTCACACTAGGCAGAGTCCTTCAGGACGAGCGAAAATCTATCCCAGAAATTAAATTGCACCATAATAAACTCCCTCTAGAGCCATAATCATAGCAAGAGATATTAAAGTTACTAGAAGCACATTAAGAAGGCTTTATCAAGGCTATATATATAGAATATAACTCTCTAATTAAGATAGACACATTTAAAAAGGTCTATTGGGAAGAAATTATAAAATAAGAAGACTATAAGCTTTTAAGCACCTAATAGGTCTTCACCTATAAGCTTAATAGCAATAGTTATTTAGAATACTATAAAGTATATCTAGTTACTTAAGGAGATATGCAAATAAGCTAGAATAAGATATATTCAGCAATAATCAGCTCAAAAGTAATATAAGCCTTAATAGCTCTTACTACAGCCTTTAGCTATAAATTATAGCAATATAATTTAATTATAGCCTATCTTAATACTAGCATTAATAGAGATAATTATTTTATTTAGATACTACAAGGAATCAAAGGCAATCCTAATAAATAGCTCCACCTTAAGAAAGCCTTATACAACTTAAAGCAATCACTATTATTATAGTAAAAGAAGTTCACAAAAACCCTTCTTGAGCTTAGTTTTAAGTAAGTATTAGAGGAAGTCTGCCTTTTTAAGAACAAAAATAGTATTATTCTTTTCTTTTATATTAATGACATTATTACACTTTTTTAACTAAAGAAAGAAGGCCTCGCACGTAAGATTTAGAATAAACTCACTAAGAAATACTATATAAGACTTTTAGAAGATTTAAACTGGTTCCTAGGAACCTGAATTATTTAAGATATAGAGGATAAAGCCTTATATCTCTATTAAGATTCTTATATTAAGAATATTATAAAGCAATATAACCTGGATTTGAGCAAGTTGCTACCTATGCTATATGCTTCAAACATAAAATTTATTAAATATAATAGCTAAGTATTAAAAGCCTTTATTAAATTATTTTAATAGAAGATTGGATCTATTATTTATATTGCTATTATTACAAGACCTAATGTTGTCTTTATTGCTATAAAATTAAGCAAATTCATGCAGAATCTAAGTCCAGAGCATATATAGGTAATTAATTAGGTTATCCTTTATCTCTACAGAACACACTTCCTTGCAATCTGCTATAAAAGGGAATACTTTAAAGTTGCTTTATAAATAGCTAGTGATGCCTCCTTTACTAATAATATTGATTGACAAAGCTCTAGAGAATTCTTATTCAAGCTCTTTAATAGACTAATCGACTAGTCTACAAAGAAATAAAAAATAGTATCAATATTAACCACTAAGGCTAAACTGCTTGCATTATCTGAAGCAGTGAAATAGCTACTCTAGTAGCTAAGATTCTTTAATGCTATTGATTTTAATCTTGAATAAGGACTAATTACTATTAATTGTGATAATTATTAAACTGTCTAAGCAATGATTAAAAATGAAGCTATCTAAACACGCCTTTGCCATATTAATATTCACAATTACTAGCTCTGCGAAAAGGTGCAAAACAAGGAAATCAATATCTACTAGGTTGATACCAACTCTATGCTAGCTGATGGCCTCACTAAGCCTCTCTCTACCAAGATATATACTTGATTTGTAAAGTAATTAGAACTTATTAATATTTTACACCAGGTCTATCCTATATAAGCTGGCTTGAACCTATCTAGGTTATAGAAGCATTTATTGCAGGACTAGCTTAGTTATATAATAAGTAGCCTCATTTTCCTTTTTTAGAAGTCATACCCCTATCTCTAGTTCGACGCCCTTACACGTCATATTCTTTTTATTTGATCTTCCTCTATACCATATAGCTCTATATAAGCCACCTCATGTCACGGACCTGGATCCACCTTAGTTAAACAGTGTCGTGTTGTAGATATGTTAGGCTTGTTGAACCATATGAAGGTTTAGGTTATCAGATCAATAGAGTAGGCTTGAATAAATAAAATAATAATAGATTAGTTGATAGTCTAGAAGTCTTAAATATAACTAAGATAGAAGAGATTTCCTGTACAGTCTGGTGCCTATATAAGTAGAATGCCTTGCTGACTCTTACTATTAAAGTCTAATATCTAGTGACTTAGATTAAAGAGCTATGAAGAACTAAATACATAATAGTAAAGAGCATCCTTATATATCCAGTCCTCTATATTCTATATACTATATATTGTCTACTACTTATAGTAGATAGTAGATAGTAGATCATTTATTATCCAATGGGTATAGTTTATAACTGTCGGTTCGTCCGGTCCAAGATCAGCTCAATTGGATTGGGAACAGGCTAATCCGACAAGCCTATGAAGTGAGGCACAAAAGGGATCTGTATTGATTCCTAAGTTTCTGTCTGATTGCTACAAAAGGGGGTGCCGGGGTCTAGTGCGTATATATGCTCTCTTCATACGTGCTCCAGAATATGTATAACACATTCCAGCACGCGTACATTAGAGCCAGGGGTTGCCAATATACCAGTCAATACACTAGGCATTTGGCCAGGCATTCCAGTAGGTAATACACCAAGGGTTGTCAAAGCAGGGGCTTTCTCATGCCAGAGCATATAGTGTATATAAATTGATATTCCAACACTAGTGACTCTCTAAAAGAAAGAAAAAAAAATAATAAGGTATAATTTATATATATTAGGGCTGACAGAGTAGTAAATAAAAGCAATAAAACAAGTAATAAATAACAATCTAGGTGATCATAATAAGGAGATAATAATATAAAGAAATAGTGTATCAATCTAGTCAATAGTAGTAGAAATCAGTATTATAAATATTATATTCTTATGCTTCGGCATACATATAATTAATAGTATAGCCAAGTGCTCAACCTAAATACTCACTTCAATATAGAGCTTATTAATATTAATAAGTTCTTCTAGAGCATAGCAAGGCTTGCTCTTTATTATAGCATCTATTAGGTTAGTATCACCACTAATCTATTTGATTTCAGCAATTTTATAGCGCTTATATAATTGGCAGAGGTATATAAGATCTATTATAAGACATTTTTCTTAAGTGGTGCTTAGTTTAACAAGATATTTATATAAGCTCTTCAAATTAGTGCAAATAGTGAGTGGTAGTAGTTTGGAGAGATACAGCAAATCTATAATAATCAACTTAATAGCTATGGCAATATTAAAAGTATAAGTTATTACATATAATTCTAAAGCAAGTATGCTTTGAGTAATATGTTTGTACTTAATAGAGGACTAATATATAATATTAATATTGTTAGCAGTGTTAGCTAGTACAATAATAAAGCTAATTTATAACATAAGGTCCTTATTATTAACAAATAAAGAATTAGTAAAGCATATCAAGTAGAGAGAATTAGTATTAAGTGGTATAAAATATAGTCCTTAGGAAGCATTATCATATTACCATTCTAAGCACTTATTAAGCGCTTTAATATTATCTTTTATTAAGCTTATTACTTAAGTAGTATATAATAGGTTAAATGAGGCTTCAGATTAATATATAAAAGTGATATAGACACCTAATGCGTGTTAAGCAATATATTACTCAGCTAGGGTTACGTCTTTCTAGATCTTGCCTCTTGAGCTTATTGTATCAGTATTGTGGTCTTATATAGTGCAAATTAGTGTGCAGGTGTGTTCTTAGCTCAGTATTACTCCCTGGGCAGACTCCAAGATAAGGCTACCATTGAATTTTAGCGGCTATTAATGTATAAGTACGTCCTAGGGCTTGCTTATGAGTCCTATATTCTTAATTTCTTGCTGTTCATATAGTGCAAATCTATTATTAGTAAGAAGTAACATATCATCAGTCTACATACTAATTATCCTGAAACCAGTGTCTGGTTCGGTGCAATATAAAAGGCACAGATCGTATATAGAGGTCTCTATTTTAAGCTAATCCATGTGATGATGGTGATATATATGGAACTAGTGATTATTAGCTTTAGGGATACTATATAGTGGCTAAATAACTTTGAGGATTAAGCTTCCAAAGATAGTAGCAAGCTCTAGTAGTGGTCGTATATAGAAATCTTGATTAAGAAGTGTTATTAATTATATATAGGCCTGTATCATATTCTATAAATAGAGCTTTAAATCCTCTTTATATAATATAAGATATAATATTAAGTATTAGCTATAATATTGAATTGTAGGAGATTCTATTAGGATAAAGCTTTTATTAATATTATTATAAGCCTATATAACTAGGTATGATTTCTTAAAAGCTTTATCTGTTCTAGGATTCCTGACTTGTTCTATAAATTATAGGTTAAAGATTTATATGCTAAAAGGAATATCTATTATATTTATTACTTTAAAGACTCCTCTTTCTATCAATCTATTGATTTCCTTGCATCAGGATTTAATGAATTAATACTCTAATTCCTCATATATAGCTTAGAGGTACAATTCAGGGCAATATAGTAAGATTTCAATAGTAGGTTATAATATATAGCATAGAGGTTTAATCTTAGAAGAGCCTTCCACTATATTATCTTAGATATCTTCTCTAGGGGTGCTAGTTAGCTTATCTAGTTTAGTATCTTCAATAGGGCTTTAGTACAGTTTGATAATAATAATACAAAATAGAGTTGATCTATTAGGAAGTATAATTATATATATTTTTCTATTAATACTCAGGAGCTTATACAGTCTAGTCTATTTACCTATATATCTAGTCTTTCCTTCACATTATACAAGCACATCCAAATTCAGTAGAAGTATATAAATTGCTACTAACAAGGGTCCATTCTAGGTATTCAATGCATCTTTAATATCATATTCAGTATAGGCTTTCTAGACCTTAGTCATTATTTTTTATATAGCTATTGCTCTCTCTATAATTAATGGGGCAGAGAAGTCATACTCTATTATATAAGGATATACTCCAAATACTAGGAGGGTTAGTATAAGTCTATCTAGACTAGCAGTATTATTAACAGCTTTAACAGCTATTTGTAGTATTAATTTAGAGGTAGTATCTAGTATCTCATCTCATACAATGAGGTAAGCATAGCATAGTATAGCATGGTAGTGTTTTATAGCACCAATTAACCAATAGGCTTCAATAGGTATATTCATAGTTATGCTGCTGATTGCCATAGCAGACTGAGAGAATTCCTTACTCATAAAGTTCTTACCAGCATTAGTAATAATAAAGTCTAGGGGTCCTAGATACATATCTATCCATGCAGTACAGAGCATGTCCCATATTATTTTCACACTAATATTTAGTAACCAGTATGTGGCATTATATTAGGTTACTTCATCAATAATATGCAGTACAGCTGTAAAGGCTGATCCCATCGCGAGATCGAGGAGGCCAATCTGATTGCTCGAAGGATCGATGCCCGCGATCTAAGGCAGCAGCGTTGAATTGTATGCTGGGC
>LHCL01000014.1:0-173709 GCA_001305275.1 Talaromyces verruculosus
CCGGCTGATCTATCATTCCGGGTAGACTGACAAATATCAGGTCATCCATGCAGGCATCTACTACCCCGCCGACTCCCTCAAAACCCGCCTCTGCATCGACGGCAAGAACAAACTATACGCCTACTGCGCCGAAAAGCAAATCCCACACAAGAACACAAAGAAATGGATCGTGGCCCAGAACGAAGTTGAATGGGAGGCCTGTCTGAACGTGCACGAGCACGCACAAAAAATCGGCGTTCCGACTCGGTTCGTCAGTCAGGAAGAAGCACGGCGCATAGAGCCTGACGTGCGCGCTGAAGCGGGGATAGTCGAGTCCCCCACGACAGGGATAGTGGATGTCCATTCATTAATGGCATGTCTTGAAGGCGACTTTGAGAACCTGGGAGGAGACATTGCGTTTCAGACGGAGGTTACACGTATTGAGGCAATTGATAATGGGAAAGGTGGATATGAGATCTTCGCATCGTCGCCAGGACAGGAAGAAGAATCGTCGATAACGGCGGAAACGATAATCAACTCCGCGGGCCTGTATGCGTGTCATATAAATAATATGATCCTCCCACCTTCTCGGCATCGACAGCCCTTTTACGCCAAGGGGACGTATTTCTCCTACGGCGCTTCACGCCCTAAGCCATCAACACTAATCTACCCTGCGCCTGTACCCGGCCACGGCGGTCTGGGGACACATTTGACCTTAGACATGGGCAACAGAATCCGTTTCGGGCCAGATGTGGAATGGACCACCGATCCCACAGACTACAAACCGTCTCCAGCACGCCTGGAACAAGCCCTTCCCGAAATCAGACGATACCTACCTGCTATCGACATCGATGCTATTGAGATTGATTATTGCGGTATCAGACCCAAACTAGGCCAGGGAAGCGCAAACACGGCGGGAAAGGGGTTTCAGGATTTTGTGATTGTCAAGGAAGATGGGTTTGAGGGGTTTGTGAATTTGTTGGGGATTGAGTCTCCTGGGTTGACGAGTTCGTTGGCTATTGGGGAAATGGTGGAGGGGTTGTTGTATCGATAACTTTTACCTAGCTGGTATGTAAATGAGGATATAGAATGTAGATGTGTAAATAATGTCATTCAATTCATAGTCTGGAATTAGTTCGTAGAATCGTCAACTGGTATGTACAAAACAAATATATATACACAAACATGAGCTCGTCTATTCCACTCATTTCCACGCACAGAATGGATACCCGATATACCAACGTTATCCCAGCGTGCATTCGGTTTTCTGACTCTTGCAGTAGAGTCCGCGACGCAGGGAGTGGAGTGGTTGCCTTGAAAATTGGCGGATGGCCACTGTATCCAGGTAGCCTCATGGAGGGAACCCTTGTCCTTTCGTTTAGGTACGTACCACTGGACCTGTGTAGGTTTGAGACTGTCAATACTCAACCCCCGTCATTTGGACCATAGTCGTATAACTCATTATCTTTCATCAACTCATGGGCCCATCAATCAACATCCATCAAAACATCACTCATAATATGCAGCACATAGGAAAACTTGCGTACACTCCATTTCCCCGTATCCTTGAGCAAACCACCATAATCCAACAATATGCGTCGCGCAGACTGATAACCGCCCTGATGCGGGACACCGCGAACATAGATTGTACCACCATGACGGATAAAATTGACGGTTTGATCGTCCATCGTTCGCGAAGATGGGCTACCATGCGGCTCCATGAAACTTGTAAATCCTTCTGTGCCGACTTGTTGCCAGTCAATGTCATCTAAAAGTTCAATTGAGGTGGCTCCTGCTTGCGTTTCTGCGGAACGCGGGACCATGTAGATGTATAAACCTAGTATGAGGGCAGCCGAGAATAGTGCGTGCACGGAGTGGAACATGGTATCATCGGATGCCCTGCGGTTTGATATTGCTTTGAAGATTTGTGCTGCGTGCAGACACGCACGACGAGCAGCGGGTGTCTGGGTCCAAGCTGTAATGTCGTCAAGAGCTTTGCGAGCGGGACCTGCCCCGTTACGGCCAGCGGCCAATTCGAAGATTTGGATATCAGCTGTTAGATCCATGCACATGTGATGCCACATGACGATGCAATTCGGGTTCATGCGTGAGAGTGAATCGTTGTATGTGTTCATAAGTTGTACTTGTAACGATGTCAGACATCGCGCTCGACCATCCATAGCATAGGTGTGACAGGGCGCAAACGGGTAGTTGGGTCGCTTGAAGAGAATGCGATGATATGCCCCTGACAGACGCAATTGAAGCATCGCAAGCAGCGCGTGCATACAGAATTCGTCAACTGGAACGTCGAGGACCGGTATGGCGGTTGTTTCGTTGGGCGACTTGACCATGGAGGTGATGATCCGTTTACCACCGCGAATATGTTGCATCCAGCGAGACGAAGAATTGGCCTGGAAAAGTGATTCATGGCATGGAAGCGCAATATGGACTGAATCTGGTATAATGATGGGACTTGTCGAGAGGAACGATGAGAACCACGAGTCAAGCAGTAAAAGTCCGACAATAAGACTACTTTATTAGACAATGTTACTAAGCGTAAGGACTAAGCAACTTACCGTTTCGTTGACTCTACCCTGCTCCATGCTTTCCATCTCATTTCAAGATCTGGGACTGCCTCGAATAGAGGCATGTCTACCGATTGACCTTCACCAGCGGTGAAAAGTCCATGTCGTTGGGCGATCTATATCTGTCAATAATGTGCTAGCCAAGCAACTCCACACGTGGATTGTTATCACATACCGACATGAGATTGATGTAGAGCATCTGGGATTGCTGTATATGAGATTTTTCCTATATAACATTGAGTCAATATTTTTATCCACAGTTCTATAGCGAAAGACTTACGCCAGTCATAGCAGCTAAGTTCAGCATAAGTAGAGCCGCGGCAAAGGTAGAAATAATCCCTGTCGATGTCTCATTTCCAATAGCACATTTGGCTAGTTCCGAACTTATTCTCTCCAAAGAGCAGGTAAAGTTCTTCGAAACGAAGCTGGTCGTACCCTTGGTTCCCAAAATGAGCATTCCGATTTGACACATGACGAAGAGGAGATGTGTTTTTGTCTTTTTCGCGCAAAAGGTCGGTAAATGGACAAACGGTACTAAAGGATGGAAGTGTCGAAAATAAAGATCAAGTGCCATATCCAAGATCTCGGCTGGTGGGAAGGTCGGGATTGATCCCGAACCTGCCGTGGACGCAGTTGGAGACAAGGCGTCATTAGGTGTAGCAGAATTAATGCTCCCAATAGAAGCAGGTGATAGTCCAAAGACATGCTGGAGCTGTGATCTGCACTCTTCATCCAGGCCGAATCTACTCCCGGGATAGTTGCCAGTTGACGGGCTCATGGATTGCCACGGTGGGATTGAAAAGAGATTGTCAGATTCGTAGCATGAAACATCTTGCCAGAGGTTATTAATCAAGCGTCCCACCAGATTGGCAGGCGCTACCCAACTGCGCTCAACCCGTGTAAAGCGCTCATTGGGGATATCATCGATAGCGTTATTCGAGTCCATTGAGCGACTATCGCGCCTCCCGGGAGAGATAAAATTCTCTCCTATAAAATTCATATTCCGCATAAAATCAATCGAGGAACTGTGATGCGAAACGCTATCTGCTCGTGGTTCCAGCCACAGCTGCAGCATCTCATTCGGCATCGGATCAAAGGTAATTGGACGTTGGGCTTGCTGTTGCTGCTCGACAGTTTCAAGGGCGGAAACATCTCCCCAGCCGAAGTAAGCGGGATTCTGTTCGTCCATCATCATTGCATTAATCTCCGGTTCCGTACGAGGTTGGTGTGCGGAGATATCAGCGAGGAAATCTAGGTTAGATGATAATCCGCCTGGAGGCGTGATCTGTACGTCTCGCGGCGTTGGCGGGAAAACGGGGACAGAAGCTCTAGCATTAGCCGGTCCAGGACCGCCAGAAGTCCTATTGATAAAGTGATGCTGAGCGTCATTGTCCTGGTGGTTCGCAGAAGATGTATGTATATTGACTAACGACATGCGCCGTTCTTCTTGTATATGATTAGGATCGGCCGGAATCTGGAGGCTAGCGGCCAGATGGGAGGCATCCGCAATCATTGACGTGGCAGCTGTTATAGAGCCGATAGTATCAGCAGCTGTGATCGGAGGTGTTGTCGTTGTAGTCGCGGCTGTGGTATTCTTTGCAGCGTTGTTGATATTTGTGGGGCCATTCGCATTTTGTATATGGCCTTTGGCATGGCGACTCAGGACGTCACTGTATACGTAGAATATGAGTTTGATATTGGTTTCTCAGAAAAAGTGTAAATCTCACCTGCGAGAGAACTTTTTGTGGCACACGGTACATTCATACGGACGCTCCTTGGTGTCTGATACTGTTAGTATGTTTTCCCTTTCCCTGTCATCGATGTGGGGGACATACGAGACCGTTCATGCCGTTTGTAATGTTCAGTCTTTTTGAATTTTCGGTCACAAATTTCACATTTTCTCAAGACCATGGCGATCTAGAGATATATGCCTGAGGCTGCGAAGTGGTGGTGTTGCGGAGAGAAAAAATGGCAGCGGGAGAGGGCATTGGAAGATGCGGAGGAGATGCGATGCGTGGCAGTGTGGAGTCGTGTAACTACCAATTAATAGATGAAATAATGGCTTTGTATAGATGTCCTGTTAATGAGATGAAGCATTCGGGGTTATTTGCAAGTTATTTGCAATGGAAAGAATGAATTAGATTCCCAGTCGAAGTTTGTCGTTGGAGCGGCACTTGGCCCTGTGAGGGGATTGCCGGTGCTGTAATTACAGCTCCATAACAGGATATTTGCGGATTCGACCAATAAAAGCCTGCGAAAAGTAGGAGTTGGTAATACAATGGTATTTTATTACAAGCACTGGCACGTTCCTTGTAGATCCAACCAATCTCAATTCTATTAAAGTATGAGTCTGGTGTAAGAGTACGTTGCATATACTTGAAGTTCTCAATCCAATGAAGCGCTGCTATACAAGTGCGTATTAACTATATAAAGTAGAATCGGGACTTTGATGGACTCTCAAGTGCCGAACGAAGCTATTCACCAATCAGCTCACGGATCTTTCTACCTTCAAACAGGCATCCAGAGTTTCAAGTATCCTGTGATAGATATGCATTAATAATACATAGGGTTAATGATCCGAACCCCGGACGAGGCAGGTATGCCTCATGGCGATTTGGTGTAGGCGTGGTGGGCGACCCCATGGGGTAAATTCTAATTGATAGAGAAGTTCGGCAAACAAACATGCAGAGATAGGATCCCTGCACGTATAGTACTTTGGTTCGTGCGTCTTAGACCGGGTCACCTGTCACTTTATCCTATTTGTATTTGTTCTCATGCTGATAGGTTGAAAATCACATGGAAACGAACGATTCTGAAGTTCCCATGGCTAAATATCCTCCTCCCCGGGGTCATTGGTTCCTCCCCGGCTTCTTATAGATCGGAGTACACACCGAACATCTTCTTCATACAAGAAAAAGGAAGTATTGAAGAAAGTTATGATATTGAAATGCGTCATCATATCGACTTATCGACGTTATCCTAAACTCAGAACAGAGCAATCAATGACTCTCAACACCGTTGGTCGTAGCAGTCACATCAATCGTAGTATCGGCAGTCGTCTCAACAGCGCTGTCTTTCTTCTCGACACCGACGTCGCCGTTGGTAGTCTGGCTCTGTACTGGCTTGACCAGCTCGGCGAGTCTGTCGTCGTTGTAATAAATCTCTAGACGCTCTTTCCTAGCTGCTTTGTCGGCTTTGACATGGGCTAGAATGTCTTGGATGCCGGGATAGGCGGAGAATTTGTCCTATAATGCACAACCTGTTAGCCGAATAAAAACAAGTAAGATTGTATGGTACTAAACTAACCGGAAGTACATCCCAGACTTTGGGGTCTGTTCCCTGGTCACGGAAAGTGCCGCATCCGCCTCGGGCATATTCTGTAAAGAGGAAGCTGCGACTACTTTCAACCATGATAGTCATTTGATCTTAAATAATGTCAGCATATCACAAAACCAAGCCAGAAGATAGAAGGCTTACTCTCAAGAATCCGTCGAGGCTCATTCTCCTGAACACGCATCTCAAACTGATAACCCTCACTAAACCCTCCATGTGGCGTATGGCTAACCTCCACACTACCACCGCCAGGCAAGAAGTCATCAGATCGACCCAATCCATTACCATACAAACTAGCCAGAAATTCTGTGGCCGAATTGCGATGGAAGTATGGCAATCGGAAGGTGTTTGATGCGACGTCCCAACGAGGTCCGAACCAGAGGAAGTCGACTAGCGATGTGTTTGGGTCGCGGGACTTGGCTGTTAGGACGCAGTTGACTGATGGGTCGGTATGGTCGATGGAGGTCGAATTCTGGGATGAGAATTTTGTCAGGTCGTACTATCCCAGTCAGCTTGCAAAACATTAAAGAAGAACGAAGGGCAATACCTTGTATGGAACAACGTTTCCATGCCATGCTACCAAGTCAAATGGCGTATGATCCTGTGCAATGGAATTATACCTCCCATTCGACTTGTTGACAATAGTCCAGTCCTCATGCAAGTTATCATCAATGCATGCAACCGGATACAAAAAGTCACGAGGGTTGGCTAGACCATGACCTCCCAAGGGTCCAAGATCTGGTAACTCCCACATCGAGCCCCAGATCTCGGTAATATAACCGCGAGCCTCCTTGTGTCCTGGTCCAAGTCGAATGGCAAATCGCACACCTCGTTGAATCACGCAGATCTCGCCCGGCTGTATGAAAATCTTGCCAAACTCTGTCTGAATATCGAGATTTCCATGTTGTGCAACCAGTAGGAAGTCTCCATCGAGGTTACAGAACGCGCGATGATCCATACTAGTATTGATCATAAAGACGTACAACGCAATACCTTCTCTGAGGTTAGGATCACCGCTCCCTCCCAATGTGTGTAATCCGTCGACAAAGTCAATCGTTTCGGTTTCAGGGGGAAGAGGGAACGGCGCCCATTCGGCTTGTTGGGCGAGAGTCTCGACTTTGGGGTTGATGGAGAGGAAGCAGTTCTCAATGTGCGCTTTTGTCTCGACGTTTGTCTTGTAGCCATCTACACCAATCAGTATGATAGACGTTCTTCACGGTAAGGGAATACTTACTATGAGCAGCTGCCGGACGCACACGGTACATATAGGTGCTAAAGTTGGCGTGACGAGGAGCGGCAAATGCAGAGTACGTGATGCCTTCTGTATATAGGCCAAAGCGAACTTCTTGGGGATTGTTCTGACCAGCGGGCAGTGTACCTGGGATCACCTCGGACTGGAAACGGTTACCCCATCCAGCCTGATATTCATAAGGGTCATTGTCGCGAGTCGGTTTTCGGGACTGTGTATCGGTGTAGTGAAAGACCTTTTGGAGGTCTTTGATGGGTTTCCGTTCTTTGACGGGTGGTAGTGTAGCAACCATTATGCCTGTGTGAAGCAATAAGGGGCATCAATATAGAGTGTAAGCCTCACAATATAGCCCAAGTACTGAGTACGAGTTGTGCAATATAATATGAGCAAGCAGGCCAGCTGGTTGTCAACACTTTATTCCATATCGGCCTTGAAAAGCATGACATAGTAGTAGTCCATCTGATGAATGATCTATCCCCATCCATCCCCCCTCCCACTTGAACCCCAGCTCAGGGAAGCCATCTCCATCGTACGCTAGGTAGCGACAGACCTGAGCACCACAAGACTTAGCACAACGATGAACAGCTTTTGAAAGCTGCTAGAGCTATAGTGGGGCCTTCTCCAGCTGTTGTTCTCTCCCTGCGCAGAGTCACGGTATCTGAATCTGGGGAGGATGGGCATGTGGGGCCATTCTTTGCCCTAATTCTGTCCCTTTTGTACATGGTACTATGTAAGTACGTATCAGTGAATTACTCTCACAGGAGTCACATCTTACTCCACGAAACATATCTATTGATGCAACCAAGTCAATGTATTTACAATTTTGTAGAGCAAAACCCTAAATAATTACAAGTCCTTGACGGCCAACACATCATCCACCATCTTCGGCGCTGCACCTAGATAATTCTCAGGATTGCACAAAGCCTCGAGCTTCTCGGTACTCATCTTAGAGGTAACCTCCTCCTTGAGCAACAGACAATCAAGCAGAGACTTGTCCTGCTCGATGCTGTTCCGGCACGCTTCATATACGATATCATGAGCCGTCTGGCGCCCAACATACGGAGCCATACCCATCATAACAGCCTCGGCAACAATCAGTCCGCGAGTAGAATGTAGATTATCCAACATTTGTTTCGTGTTGACTGCAAGACCCGAAAGAGCGAAATGAGTCTGAAACAAGGCTCCCACGGCAATCACAAAACTTTCGGGCACGGCGACCCATTCCAAATGCCAGGGACCCGACGCACGCTCAAAGTCGGATACCATTCCATCAAGGACCAATCCAGCATTGGACCGTAGAATCTTGGACGCAGCCAAGATGACTTCACTCGAGATTGGGTTTCGTTTCTGAGGCATTGTTGATGAAGCGCCGCGGTGAGGCACAAAAGGTTCTGACACTTCGCCCAACTCATTTGAGCTCATGATAATAATATCCAATGCTAATTTTCCCATTGATCCTCCGAGAAGAGCCAAAAAGTTGGTGATTTCCGCAACACCGTCTCTGGCAACGTGCCATGTAATTGATGGGTCCGTCAGACCCAATTCCTCCGCCAACGCCTTACGGACACGGAGTCCATCATCGCCATCACCAAGGGACGCCAACGAACCAGCCGCACCACCAAACTGCGCCATCAGAGCCCTATCCTTCAATTCATGGAGACGCTCCAAATGACGCTGAAACCCGGACAACCAAACAGCACATTTGTACCCAAACGTAACCGGCAAAGCATGCTGCAAATGCGTCCTTCCTGCCATGGGGGTATCTCTATACTTCTCCGAAAGCTCCCTCAACGTCTTAATAACATCCCTCAACAAACGCTCAACAACCACCAGACCATCCTTCATCTGCAACACACTCGCCAAATCCATAATATCCTGCGTTGTCGCTCCCCAATGCACATATTTACCCGCCTCTTCACCGCAGAGAGAACTCAATTGTCGCACAAGCGGTAAGATGGGGTACCCGACAATCTCAGTTTCGTGGCGTAATCGCTCCAAGTCGAGTTTGGATGCGACTGCGTTTTGGGTTACTTGTGCACCGATCTGGCTGGGGATTACGTTGCATTTGGATTGGGCGCGGGCCAGAGCTGTTTCGGCGTCGACGCAGCGTTTTATGTAGGATTCGTCGTTGAATATCTTCTCAAGTTAGACAAACCCATTTTAAGAGATCTGGAAGTGTACTAACCTGTCGAATCTCCTCTGTACCAAATAGCGTTCTGAAAATGACAGAATCAATAGCACTGACTGAACCCATTGTGCGTGTTTGTTGTTGTCGTACGTATTTTTGAAATGCGTTAGAAGCTGGAGTTAATTGCGCATGGCGAGGAATTGAAGATACAGACGCCTTTGTAGGCGCATAATGCCATTTTCCGGCCCTAATTACTCGATTTATGAGTGTAGACGACATGTTTAGCCCATCTGATGTTCTGTTGTTTTCTAGGTGAAAGGAAGAAGGAACGAATGTTGGAGTCTAGGATAGCTTCACTAGAATGGCTACCACATAACTAAGCTGACTTGTAATACTGTACTGTATCTTAAGGTAACGCGGGTCCAGGTACAATACGAGTTAGGCATACCCAGAATCTACAACTTGGGCATCCATTCCATTCCCTTCATAGCAGTACGTAGTAAAATGCCAGTAACATAAAAACAAGCTAGAACAGTATACTCACTGTATCATCATCTATTCTTCTAAGCTTAATCCTACCATGAACGGGGGACAGACTGTAATGTTTACTCAATACCGAAATACGAATACCAGCTTCTCCAATTTTACCTCCTTAAAAGCCCCATCTTGTGGGGCTCCAGCGTGCGGGGAAGCAATCTTATCAGCTTTCTTATCATACTTTACGTATTGCTTTCAATACAAAAGCAGAATTGGTATTTACATTTCCCAAGTAACGAGAAGCTACTCATCAAGTATTTTCTAATGCAAGGTTGTTATGATGGTCAATTCATAGCATCTTCTCCAGCTATGTACAGCAACAGTTGTGTGGGGTTTGTCTACAGTCCAATTTGCGGGGCCGCCGCATGCTTCAGCTTCGGCTTCCACTCCAGCTTCACCGATACTTCTCCGCAGGCCGAGTTAGATGCTCGAAGATCAAAGATTTCAAAGAAATAATCACTCTCGGATGAAAAGTGATGCCACACCGAGACCAGTACTATACGCAACAAAAGGTTAGAGTCAGTGTCACAATTGGTAGGAAAAGAATACAACATACCTTGCACACATAGACACAATTCCCAACTCCTTATCCTGTCTCTCCAACTCCGCAAATAACGTAGCGGTCTGTCGACCACCAGTTGCGCCGACAGGATGTCCCAAAGCAATGGCTCCACCGTTGGGATTAACCTTTGCCGGGTCCAGGCCGAGTTTCCTCAGAATATGTAAAGTCTGACTAGCAAACGCCTCGTTAATTTCGAAAACGTCGACATCCTTCTGCTCAATGCCTGTGTATTTGTAGAGTTGGGGAATGGCGTAAATGGGTGAGATGCCCATTTCATCGGGTGCGTTGCCTGCTACTTGGGTGCCGACGAATCGTCCGATGGGCTTCAAGCGGCGCTCCTCGGCCCATGAACGTCGTGCAAGGATGACGGAAGATGCACCATCTGAGATTTGCGAGCTATAGACGTAATTAGACAGATAATGCAGAGAATGTCAGAGATAGAACCTCACGAGTTACCAGCGGTACTTCCACCATTCTCTTTAAATGCCGGCTTGAGCTTAGCAAGTTTTTCATAAGTCACGCCAGGACGAATACCCTCATCAAGAGAAATCAGTCTCTCACCCTCCTCTTTAGTCTCCTCATCAATCCACCGAGCATTAATCGGGACAATCTCCTTCTCAAACAGCCCACTCTTTTGTGCTTCGCTAGCCCGTCGCTGACTTTCCACAGCATACTCATCCTGTTCCTGACGAGAAACGCCATATCGCTCAGCGACATTCTCCGACGTAACTCCCATAGGCATAATACAATCCCTAGCATCCTTGATAGGCGAATTCTTCAATGTAGGCGACACATCCACGGGAATACCGCGGGTAGTATAACACCGCGTCATACTCTCCACACCACCACCCATACCAACATCAATCTGTCCAACCATGATAGCATGCGAAATGTGTGTAATAGCCTGCAGACTACTAGAACATTGACGATTGGTAGTATGGAAAGTAGTCGAATTCGGGAATCCGGCAGCATTCAGAGCCATGCGACCTGTTTTGGCGAACCCGAGTTCTGCAAGGACGTTTCCGATTAGGACGTCGTTTACGTCGCCGGGTTGGATTTTGGCCCTTTGTACGGCTGCTTGCATTACCTATCATATCTTAGCAATTGATTCAAACGAGCCTATGGAATTTGTGGTGAGAATTGTACCGGCATCAAAATTTCCTCTGGCCATAGATCTTTGAATCCCCCCTTGAAGGCGCGAGTAATCGGACTTCTCACTGCAGACAGAACCACGACATCGTGGGGGGTCTTGCGTAAGACCTCTCGACCGACTTTGGTGAGCATGTATGCGTTGTGTATATATGTCACACGCAATTGAGAGATTTATGGTGATGAGTCGAATTGGAAGTATTCTTTTCGACAGAATTGTCAAGTCGTGAGAAGGATGTAACGGTATAAAGACAGAAGATGGAGAGAAGTACTTTATCAAGAGGGTGTTATATAGGTATTATGTGTTTCTCGTATTTTACACGACAAGTATATATTGGCCAATCATCCGCTGATACAAGTATACCTGATGTGGGGGTGCTGTGCTGTCAGAGTCAAACTGTGGGGTCAATACCGGGAATATTTCAAAAGCCATTACTGATAGTGTGTATTGTGTATTGGTTGATATTTCTTTATTCAACCATCTAATCACGAATATGTACATATAAACGGGTAAAAACAAAGTGATATCTAGATTTTAAAAGGTTCCCAAGTTCTCAGCAACCTTGAAAGGAGCAGCAGTCTTGCTCTTGACCTCCTCAACAGTAGAATCCTCAGCAACTTCCACCAAAGTAAGACCCTCGGTGTGGTGGACGTTGAAGACGGCGAGATCAGTAATGATCTTCCAGACACAGCGAGGTCCGGTAAGAGGGAATGTGCAGTTTTCGAGAATCTTAGGGTTTCCTTTCTTGTCAACGTGCTCCATGGTAACGACAACGCGGGTCTGGCTGGGGTTTGCGACGAGATCCATGGCACCGCCAACACCCTTGACCTTTCCGGGAAGCATAAAGTTGGCGAGATCTAGAAGATTTTAGAACAGATTCGAACTCTGGAAAAAAAAAAAGCAAGAGATACATACCACCATACTGGCTGACTTGCAAAGCTCCAAGCATTGTAAGATCAATACGACCAGAACGGATCATACCGAAACTTTCGTGAGAGCCAAAGACGGAAGCGCCAGAAGCAAGAGTGACGGTTTCCTTGCCGGGATTGATCAGATCAGGGTCCTCCTCACCAGGGCGAGGATATCCACCAAGACCCAAGATACCATTTTCAGACTGGAGAACAACCTCAATGCCCTCGGGCAAGAAGGCAGGAGCGACGAGAGGCATACCGATACCCAAGTTGACGTACATGCCATCCTCGAATTCCTTGGCGGCACGCTTGACAATACGTTCACGTCTGGCAGTGGCATCTCCGTTGCCTATTTCCATTAGCCTTTGTTGTAATATGAACTGGAGCTTGATGATGTTTTGACATACCAGCCTGGAGCAAATCGTTGGGGTCTTTGGCGAAAGTGAGTTTTTCAATCTTCTTCTCTTCAGTACTCTTGATGACTTTGCTGACGTAAATACCCTGCAAATGAATTTCTTCAGGTGCAAGTTGTCCAACCTCAACAACCTCGTCGGCCTCAACAATAGTGACCTTGGCGTTCTTTGCCATAGCCTCGTTGAAGTTGTTCTGAGCTTTGCGGAATTGACAGTTACCGAGCTTGTCCGCCTTGGCTACACGGACGAATGCGTAGTCGGCAAAGTATGATTCTTCCAAAATGTATTGTTTTCCGTTGAATTCGCGGGATTCCTTGGGTTTCGACTTTTCGGCGACGGAGCCGTCCTTGTTGTAACGAACGGGTAGTTCACCGGATTGAACTGTATTGGTCAATAAGACGTCTTGAAATCGGAGAAATTCTGAAGACATACTAATAGTACCATAAGCAGCAGGGGTGTAGAAAGCAGGAACACCAGCGGCACCTGCAGCGCATTTCTCGGCAATTGTGCCCTGAGGAGTGAGCTCGAGAGCCAAGTCTCCTTCCAAATACATTTTCTCAAACACCTTGTTTTCGCCGATGAACGAAGCAATCATTTTGCTAATCTGACGAGTTTCTAGGAGTTGACCTGACAAGAAAACCGTAAGTTTCTGTATTTTGTAATTGCGCCGGCATCGTTTACTCACCTAAACCGACACCAGGCATGCCCGCATTGTTGGAGACGACAGTAAAGTCCTTGAGCTCCGGACGACCGCGCACAGCATTGATTAAGCTGCTGGGAACACCGGAAAACCCAAAACCACCGACCAAAATCATAGTCGAGCCCTTCAAGTCCTTGATCGCTTCTTGAGCGCTGGGGACAATTTTATTGATTGCTCGACGGGAGGTCGAGGACGAGAATTCTCGCCGCCATAGCGGACGGAGAACTGAAGGGCCTGCAATTCTGGCCTTCATTGTGTATATATATGCAAAATCTATAAAGAAAAAAAAAGAAAGAAGAAAGAAAGAAGTTGAGGAGAAGATGGGGATTTAACTAGTTAGATTTATGGCTTCGGGTAAGGGACACACCGGTGGGTGCGGGTTCCGATTCTTTCGGCTGCTGCGTCGGGTTTGTGTATTGCCGCTGCTTGCTGCTTCCACGGTTGAGGCCTACAATGAATTGCCTCTTGAATTCTGGAAGAGAAGAATAAAAAACGATAGAATAGAATATTCATATAATCGTGGTAATCACAAGAGCACTCGCGTGCACAGTTGACTCAGGTTCCATGTGGCATGTACCTAGCACTCATCTCCACATCCTTAGTCCACTGCCACGATGCATCATCCCACAATCTCGTGTGAATTAGTTCTGTTGGCTGAGGACCTCCTTCATTGAGCTAGGTTATTCAAAAGTCATCACCAAGATGACTTGGTCTTCTTCCAATATATTCAAGATTCCGGCATCTCGTGAAGAAGTAAATTTCTGATCCCCACTTTTTAGCTGTTCTTCGGAGATCAAGCCGAGTGACTTTTCTACCTTCTGGCCCGGCCCTGAGTTACTAGAAGAGAAACTAGGGCAGGTATGATAAACCCTGATGATCTACAAATAATATATTTCCCCTCGGCCATTCCATTTCTTCGCGGAGACTCATTATATCCATTAATACTCGCAGCGTGCACCGCAATACTGAGAAATACCGATAAGATAGCGACTGGCGGAGTCTGGGGTAACCCCGCGTATTGCCTTTACGGAGAATTACCATCGTTGGGTGCCTCTCAATTTGGTACTCTAATTACGACAAGATAGTGCTTGATGCGTAATTTACAGTGTAATGCGTTGTCGAGCACCACCTTGATAATGATGAGCCGTTCTAATAAAAGGCCGAATTGGCCTGTCGTTATTATCGACCCGTTTCCCGTGTCAGATCAGCTCTATACAAGACTATCTGATTGCCATCCTGTATACATCTGAGAGCCTGCTATAATCTCTCCTTGAACATCTTGCATCATGTCTTCTAATCCGGTCCCTCCCACCCCAACCCTCTCCGAGAAACATTCCGGTATCCCCTCACGCCTCTACGAAAAAGCCCAATACGCAAAATCCTTGATCCTAGACATTGCAACAAAGGAGCAAAATGACAGAAAACGAGGCGTCGCTATACCAGCTGGTGTTGAGAAGAATACCTATATGAAAGCCATCGACGAATTGTCGGAGCAATTGGGCAAGGAGAATGTGGAATTGAATGATCAGCCGTTGAAGGATGGGTGGTATATGGAGCGTGAGTACATAGTATTTTTCTTTATGAAGTGCATGTGCCAATGATGTGATGACTGACTGAATGATAGACCCCAACACTCACGATGCCATGCACGTCTTGGATGAGGAGGAATTCGTCGCATCCGCTGTCGTGTATCCAGGCAGCACGGAAGAAGTACAAAAGATCGTACTATCGGCCAACAAATACAAGATTCCCATCTTTCCCATATCAATTGGCAGGAACCGTAAGTTGTTAGTCCTATAAATCGGTTTTCACTATCAAAGCTTATTTTTTTCTTCTTCTGTATACAGTCGGATACGGCGGTGCCGCACCTCGCGTTCGAGGATCAGTAGTCATCGATCTCGGTCGTCGTATGAACAAGATCCTCGACATCAACCCCGTCGACCATACCTGTCTTGTGGAACCCGGTGTGACTTTTTATGCTCTCTACGAAGAGATTCAGAAACGGGGTTACAAGCATCTTTGGATCGATTGTCCGGATTTGGGAGGTGGTTCTGTGCTTGGAAATACTTTGGATCGTGGCATTGGATATACTGTTTATGGAGATCGTGTGTATACAACTACTTCAGAAGGAGGACTGTGACTGATACATGAGTGTAGATTGGGCATGTCATTCTGGTCTTGAGGTGGTCCTTCCAACTGGAGAACTCATTCGTACTGGCATGGGTGCTATGGCGAACAGCTCTAGCTGGCAAATCTTCCCCTATGGATATGGTCCGATGGCTGAGTATGTTTGCATGAAATTCGTTCGATATGACTGCTAACATGTGCTCTCAGTGGCCTGTTCTCTCAGTCCAACTACGGCATCGTCACCAAGCTTGGAATGACCTTGATGCCTAACCCTGGTGGGTATGAGAGTTATGTAAGTGACCAACCCATCCAAGTTCTGGCAGTTTACTAACATGGTGTAGTTGTATACCTTTCCCAACGAGTCGGATCTCGCACCTCTTGTAAGCCCTCGATCTAGGTCGTAATGGACTAGACTGACGATACAGGTGGACATAATCCGCCCTCTCCGAATCGGCAACATCCTCGAAAACGTCGCCCAACTCAGACACGTCGTCCAAGCCATTGCCTACAGCGGCAAGCCACGAAGCAGCTATTTCCAAGGCGAAGGCCAAATGACCGACGAACTAGCCCGCGAGATCGCGCGCAAAGAACTCAACTACGGCGACTTCACCTGGCTTTACTACGGCATGTCATACGGCCCCAAGGAAATCCGGCAGTACAAGTTGGATATCATCCACAAGGAATTCTCAAAAATCCCCGGAGCACGACGCATCGATCCCGCTACTCTACCAAAGACAGATTATTTCTGGTCTCGTGATCGCATTGCAGCTGGTATCCCCGACCTCGAGGAACTACGATGGGTGAACTGGTACCCCAACGGCGGCCACATTGCCTTCAGTCCTGTCTCACCAGTCCGTGGGCCCGACGCAACTGAACTCTGGCGAATTGCACGCAGCCGAGCAGCCGAATTCGGACATGACATATTCCCCGCTTTCTGTGTTGGACTACGAGAAATGCATTTGATTGTGGAATGTGTATTTAATCGCGATGACCCTGATTCGCGAAAGAAGGCTCTAGCCTGCATGCGGGCTATGATTGACGAGGCGGCTTCCAAGGGGTATGGAGAGTACAGAACACATTTGGTGCTGATGGATCAGATCGCGAAGACGTATGATTTTAATGATCATGCGTTGATGAAGTTTAATGAGCGTATCAAGGATACTCTCGATCCCAATGGGATTTTGGCACCTGGAAAGTCCGGGGTGTGGCCTGCTCGGTATCGGGGCCGTGGGTGGGAGATGTCGGGGCTGAGTGATAGAAGTGAAGGAGGTGGTGTTGCTCGTGATGCGACGACCAGACTATAGCAATCTTCACTCAATGATGTGGAGAGCTCAGCAGAGGCAGAGAGATGTAAAGTTGAAGTTGGAGATGTCAACAAACCAGAGCATGTGGGGTCTTCAGCTGCTCAACTTGTGGGGCCCCGGAGTCCATCTTCAGGCACATTTCTCAAGACGACATAGTACATAGAATTTTCATTATTTGAATCAATTGATCAGTTTCCTTATTTTCATCCCTCTAGATATATGCTATGAGATCGTTTCTGATCTCATGATAACGACATGTCCGCCATCAACCCAGCACTGCGCCGGCAGTTGCTGAACAAACAACTACCGAGGCAGACACTGTCGTTCTCGGTGCTGAGATTCTATACAACCACACCATTGACTCGAAATGATACAATCAGTCTCAGATCAAATTCGGCTCGGCCCATATCTCTAAGAAGTATATCGTCATCCGCCGGTAGCAATGCAGCTTCAACTGGAAAAAGCAAGCTCCCACTGGCCGGAGTCCGCGTGCTGGATATGAGCAGGGTTCTAGCTGGTGTAGGTCTTTAACCTCTGAGACTTACTCGAAATTATTGGCTTATACTGGATTTTTCTCTCGACACAGCCATATTGTACGCAAATCCTCGGCGATTTAGGGTACCGTGGACTTTTCATCATCGATAAAAAGACCATAGCTGATTGTGTACCTTCAACAGGGCGGATATCATCAAAGTCGAGCATCCGGAACGAGGAGACGATACGCGAGCTTGGGGACCGCCGTTTGCGGAGTATAAAGATGAAAGAAAAGGACCAGGAGAGAGCGCTTATTATCTATCTGTAAGATAATTGCACTTCGAAATTTCTTGGCCCGCAAACTCATTTGGCATCTAGGTGAACCGGAACAAGAAATCACTGGGTTTATCTTTTGCCCACCCAGAAGGTGTAGAAATCCTACACAAGCTCGCCAAAAACTGCGATGTGCTCGTTGAAAACTATCTGCCCGGCTCCCTCAAGAAATACAACATGGACTATGAGTCCATACGGAAACTAAACCCCCGCTTGATATACGCTAGCATCACCGGCTATGGCCAAACAGGCCCATACAGCAATCGCCCCGGGTTTGATGTCATGGTCGAAGCCGAGTTTGGATTGATGCATTTGACCGGCTCACGCGATGGACCCCCAGTCAAGGTCGGAGTAGCTGTGACCGATCTCACAACAGGGTTGTATGCATGCAACTCTATCATGGCCGCTTTGCTAGCTCGTGCAAATACAGGCGAAGGACAGCATCTTGATGTGTGCTTAAGCGATGTTCAGACAGCAACTCTCGCTAATATGGCAGAGTCTGTACTGATTAGCGGGAAGCGAGACAGCGGTCGATGGGGAACTGCCCACCGTAGGTTTTAGCCCCTTGTCGCTTCTGCTAGACTAGACATGTTACTGAACAAGATTTGTTCAGCATCTGTTGTCCCGTACCAAGGCTTCAAAACCGCAGACGGAGATATCTTCCTAGGAGGAGCCAACGATCGATTATTTAGTATTTTATGCGAAAAGCTCGGCAAGTCCGAATGGAATCAGGATCCAAAATATGTCACCAACAACGAGCGTGTACGCAATCGTAAAGAGCTGGAAGATCTTATTGAGGCGGAAACAACCAAACGCACAACGCAAGAGTGGTTGAACATCCTTGAAGGTTCTGGTCTTCCATATGCAGCAGTGAACGATGTTTTGGGTACCCTGAACCATGAACACAGTAAGTTTTTCATGGTGCCCCCATCGTGGACCTCTTGTCGTTCGAGTTAGAGGCCATACTAAAATGCCTGAACAGCCAAAGCTCGGGGTATGGTGCAAGAAATCGACCACCCATCATGCGGCCCCATCAAAGTACTCAGCCCACCCGTCAAATACTCCAATGCCGACCCAAGCATTCGCTCCCCGCCTCCTCTTCTCGGCGAGCACACAGATGAAGTCTTGGAAAATGTGGTCGGCTTAAGTAGGGAGAGAATTCTCAGCCTTAGAGCGAATGGGGTTATCGCTTAAACAAGTCCAAATGAATGGTGTTGTTTGAACTCCCAAGCCTGAATTTGTGAGGTTCCTCGGAATGACTGGTGATTGCAAGACCCTGTACATAGACTGTTGATAGAATTTATGCATGTCACTGACAAAGCCATGCAAACCAGTGTATTATTACCAAAGGAACTGCTGTTGAAATTCCTTGGGTGGTGCAGCTTTCCATGAGCTCAGATGTGACGTGTTGTTTTCATCTTGCTTCCTTGCTCTGGGTCTCAGTGGCCTATTTCTGAGATCATTGCCAACGACAGGAGCCGAAACCTGATCTCTTTCAGTTATAGACAATGTATCATCCCCTGATGATTGCAAGCTTTGGTGATTGTCAACACTCGCAAAGTCGACATTAACATCGCCTGTGGATATTTCAGGCCTGGCGGGCTGTGAGAGGATATTATTGTCTTCCCTATGCCGGCTAGGACTGACATTTGATCTGTTAAGATAACAGTCCTGCTGCCATCTCTGTATGCTCTCGGCATCGCGCAATGGAAATGACTTCCAATATTCTACCCCTCGTTTTCGTGACGGCAGCAAAGTTACACGACTACTTTTCTTCTTGTCTTGAGAGTGATCGTCTGCCGAAAATGAGCTTTGGGTCGATAACATGGATGCAAGTTGTGCTTGATCCAGCTGGGAGACAATCTCGAGTAACACATCTTCCGTCTCATGGAGACGTTGTTCTAAGGCTTCAACATAGCCTTTGGCTGGTCCTCTGACTATTGTTAGCACGCGATCTCAGGAATAGAATGCATAATCTCATGTACCGTTTGAGTTGCTCTGGCCATTCGCAAGTCCGACTATTTTCGGTGCACTGTTCGCATTTTGGTCTGAAAACTTTTAATCCAAGATTCTTGTTTCTTCAATGAGACATTTACAAACCTTCTTCCACTGCACTAATTGTACAACGAGTATTAGCGATATTGAGCCAGGACGCGTCGACAGGTTGATACATACCTTCTGCTTCCGAGAGCGGCACGGATTGCAAGCGGTGGTAATCCGGGACACCTTGCCCTTTGGTGACTTCACCATAGCTGCTACGCTGTTAGTTGACCACCTCCGTATACTTGAACGGATGGTGTAGGGATGTGAGAATGATGTTGAGAAGGTAAGAAAGGAAGGT
This sequence comes from Talaromyces verruculosus, assembly GCA_001305275.1. NCBI lineage: Eukaryota > Fungi > Ascomycota > Eurotiomycetes > Eurotiales > Trichocomaceae > Talaromyces > Talaromyces verruculosus. Next base: position 20,127 of record LHCL01000014.1, read on the forward strand.
GGAGATCCCGGATCACTTCACAGTCGGCCGTTGTTGCCTCAGGCAGCCGTTTTGGCCTCGAATTATGAACAAGCTTTCACCGATCCCCACTTCGACTTCACCTATTAACGTCTTGACTCTTTTTTGCTTCGAGAAGCCATTTGCTATGACATGACCGGGTATTTCATGCTAGTATGTAGTCGAAGAAGTCAGAAGTCAGAAGTCATGAATGATGTGGTGTTTAACTCCCCCAAGAATTACACCACAGAGCTACGATACATCTCGTACGGAATGCGCAGTGATCGACTAACATTATTAGATCGACTTCTTGAAGAATCAATGATTTGATATTCAGCTTGGCTTCCCTTTCTGAGTCTATCACCGTGTCATTCATGATGCAATCCCCTGATTTGCTTCCCAACACATCGGAGATCGGCTCTCTAACAGCCAATTCTAACGATGAAAGCCAGTTCGTGGGAAGTTCAAGCGGCGTCTTCTTCGTCAACACTGTGCGCCAGGCATTTGCTAAAAGTCTGGGACCTATGAAATCGGCTCCAACGCCAGAATTTCCTGCTCCAGAGGACACTTTAGTCGGTTCTCCAAGCTCTGTCCTCGCGAATTCCAATGCGAGCGGGAGACAAGAACCCGGGACGAAATGGACGTATGATCCTCAAATCGCGCAGTATCTTGGAGAAGCGCCAGGCCTAGAGCATGCACGGCAGCTGATGATGACGTACTTCAAGATATGGCATCCTCTTTTTCCATTTCTTCACGGGCCGTCATTCTTACAGGCAATGGAAGTATTCTATACGGAGGGTAGCGCTGGCGAAGAACTGTCGAATGCAGTATCAGAACATCATAGAGCTTGTTGGACCGCAATATTTCAATGCGTTTTCAATATATCTAGCATCCTACAACCAGACTTACAACTTGCCCGGAAGTCAAAGATTACGTCTGCTGCTGATGCACTCAGAGTAGCCAATGGGCTTCTCAATCGTCACGACATACTGTCTTTACAGGCTATTCTAGCTATACAACTATATCTCGTGGCTAGCATGTCTCTTCACAATGCATCTCTGCTTGGGGGGATTATTCTACGAGCCGTTCTCCACGCGGGACTCCATCGTTGCCCCTTTCGATATCAACAGCTCAGCGCGCATGACTGTCAATTGCGAAAGCGTATCTTCTGGTGCTTTTATGCCATTGACAGATATCTAAGTCAGGCATTAGGTCTGCCTCTTGGTATACAGGACTCAGACATCGACGTATGTCGCCCTGATGCTCCCGAAATCCATACGCCAGGAAATACTCGCTCTGTCCCATCGACGTTTCCGTCTCCGAGAAATGTTTCGGAAAAAGCAGGCAACAACTTTCAACATAGCCCACCAAGCAATCCGAATTGGACATCCCGGAGTCCGTCTGGAGAGACATTACCCAGCCGAGAAGCCACGTTGGCGGGCTTTGTCACATATGGAGAACTCACTGGTAGGGCCCTGGAATTGTTCCATAAATCTACACACAGTCGGGAGATTCGCCGAAGTGCTGTTTTGTACCTTGTGTCTGATGTTCATAAATGGTGGAATAACCTTCCGAGCACTTTGCAAAATCTATCAACTGACTCCGCTGAGTCTTCTGAAGATGCTTCTCGTGAAATGAGCCCCTTGTTCCCCATTCTCTACAAGCATCTCATACTTTGCATAAATCGTCCGTGTTTATCACTTGATTCTTCATCGCCTGATTTCTGTTCTGGTCTTCAGATATGCATTGATGCTGCCAGAAACATCCTGTCGTTACTGAAGGCACAGCTTATAAGAGGTCAAGCTTTCTTTTGGCCCGGATTGTTATCTGCGGCGTATATGGCGGGGTTAGTGATTGCATTTGCGTGTCAACTGGGGCAATATTCTACTTTCAAGGGATGCCAGTAAGTTATATCCAGCCCGAGCCAAATTATCATTACCAGTATCTAACATGTACAGGGAAATCAACGATTGCCTTAGTATCTTGCAGGCCATGTGTCGGCAATGGGAAATTGCCAGACATTGCCACACGGCGCTGTCGATATTACATTTGAATATACAGCGGCAAGAATCTCCCGGCTCGAAACGGCTTCATCAGCCAGACAATAAACCTTCTACACCATCCCGAGGAACCAAGAAACGAAAGACTATACTCGCTAGATATGAAGAAGATACGACATACAACTTAATTGATAATAAAGATTACCAAACCCAAGACTCACATGATCCCACAATCGCACAACAAACGGAAATCTCACATCCCAACGTATCCTCCTCCGCTATGTACGTCACCAATCCACACCACTTTTCCGAGTCTACCACTACACAAATATATCAAGAGCCCCTTGCAGACGATACAACCATCAGTCCCTCTGAAGTCTCCATACTCGCAATGCCCAATAATAATAATTCCAACAACGAAATCATCGACGGATTCCAATGGCCCGATGATTCATCCTTCCTCACAACGAATTTTGATCTCAACATGACAGATCTATTTCAGAACTCGTCTTGGGATCCGATGCTTTTTGATGCTTTTAACACTCAGCGATGAACGGGGCTCATTATAGATCTCGTCGTTGGATGATGAGTGTAGATTAACAATGGAACGTTCAATAGATCTGGGCTGTTTTGACACATTTTCCTATGCAGAACTCTCCCAGAAAGAAATGTAAACGTATCATTTACTCTTGCTCATGGGATTTCTAGTATTCTGGAGACTGCTACGTAGCAAGGTAGTGAGCAGTTGGTAGAAGGTAGTCAGTGACTAGCTTGACTTGATATCTCTGTAGAGAGTGAGGGTTGACGAGGGAGGTCATGTGAAGCTCAGTCAATTGGGGAGTAAGCAGATCATCCATAGGTCAGAAGAAAAGTAAAGGCGCTTAATTGAAGTTAATGGTATCTCATGCTATATATTCAATACTGGTATATCCAATGCTCTCCGTGGTCAACTAAAGTATATGCATATCTTCAACGAGGAGAAATGTGAGTGTGTTTAGCGTTTCGATGCATTCTTGAGCTGTTTCGTAAAGTGCTGGTTGAAGGGTCAGCAACAATACTTCGATATTCGATATCATTGATAGAAGTGGACTTACCTCTTTCTGTTCCGCTGCCAGTTTGCCATCCGTGTCCTGCAGGTAGGGTCAGTAAATGTCTTTCAAGGAATGGGACATATGACGCACGCTTATTATAGTCAAAATCAAAGAGTAATTATTATACAAGAATCGTTCTCGTCGCTTGGGATCACCAGAGCCTCGACTGAGTTTGGTCAACAGCGCGTCAAATTCGCCTCGCAATCGACCGAGACTGATCGAGACCGGCTCATCATCGCCGCCTTCGCTGCTCAGAGACAAAATGCCATGCAGAATTTGACCGAATCGTTGAGTTAGGAAATGCGGAGCAGATGACTGCTTTGAATCGTCTGTTAAGGACAATGCTGATACGGAGCTCCTGGCGGCACCCGAAGCAAGGCGTTTCAGAGAGTCGCAATGTAAGTCCATGATTTTTTGGAATCGAGGCCAAAGCTGCATATTGATTCCGTTGATATAGGACTCTGCAACCGGGATCTTCCGTCGTTGGAGCTCAAATGCCGCGCGTTGGTTTAATCGGACACATAACAATACACCTAGGCAATCCGTGGTATTTTCGATGAGCCGTTTGGTCACCGCCTGTCCGAGTGCAAAGACAGGCTCAAAGATTTCGGATGCTTTCCGTGATATTTGTTGATATGATCTGACCGAAAACATCTCCGTCAAAAAAGAATATTCAGCCGACACATTGTCAACGAGAGCAAGATTGAAATGTCGAAATGGGACCTCAAATCCATGCACCGATTTATCCTCTTCCGCAATGTATGAGCTGATAGCTATAGGATTGCCGGTTTTGAGGACATCGATACGTCTTCCGATGGTGAAAGGATCATGTGAAATGCCTCTACCGCCGGGACCAGTCCCTCCTCTTTGCGCTGATGGGTCTCCGCCTAGAACATTATTCGTATCGGATGCATGGAGCTTCAGCTTCTCCAAAGCCTGAGTATATCGAGTAAAGTTGGATAGATAGTACCATCTCATTGTATTGACATATGCTTGAGTGATTTCTTCCGAAAGAGTTGGGTGTGCTCTGGTCAGAAAAGAGTACAGATCTTTGTATTTGACCAGATGGTGTTGTTGTATGTACTGAGCGTTCATGTTTGGCGAACGCATAGCTTTGATCTGAGAGACCAGATAATCACGAATACGAACTGTGGCCTATATTGTGTCAATATGCAATCTAGAAGCTCTGCATGTCAACCATACCTTGTTCTTCAAGTCAACTAAAAGTGGCTTGACATCATCCACAGCCTTCAGTGACGTTCCACCTGACTTCTCGATGCTTATACTGCGAGCCTCAATCTCATTAAGAGCTTTGACCCACTTCTCATCGATCAGACCATCGGTTATCGTGCGGATTGCGTTTGGAGATATGCTGATATCCTCGACTGCAGGGCCAAGCAGCCGTTCGACATTCCTTCGGTTTTCTAACTTGGCGTTTAGTTGGACGGATCTGGTTTGGAGGGTTTCTATTTCGGCAGAAACAATGCCGAGCTCGGTCTGAAAGTCGGCAAGATAAGATTCCACGGATTTGAGCACATCATCACAGTCCTGGTTCCGTTAGTATATTCGGCCAACTGCATGCTATGTGACGATCTCACCTCAATAGCATTGTGGAGCTCCTGAAACTTGTCTCGATCTCCGGCGACTGTGAGCTAGTTAGCTACCGCCTCTCACATATCCCAAATTGTACTAACATTGCTCAATTGTCCCAACTCCGGCCTCGCTACTCAAAAGACCACCGGATTCCTGCCCGCGAGTCATAAACTCCTCTAGACTTAAATCTCCGAAGTCGATAGCTTCGACCAACTCAGCTGGCTTTTCAGCGACAGCTTCGGCTGGCTTGTCTGTCGTCTTTTTCCCGATTATAGTATTCAAGACTTCCAGCGGATTGGCAACCTCGCCCGGTGGCGTGCGTACGAACACCGATCTCTGTGGCGCTCCATTGGAGACATGTCGATTTGTGGTTGGTAACGAGACGGTTGAGTCATCAGGCGTAAGTAGTAGAGATGTCGACGAAGAGCGTGGATGTAGACTTGGTCGATAGCTCTGAGAAGAAGTCCGCGATGGTCTGTGACTTGGTGAAGGGTGTCGATTGGGGAAAGGTGGAGGTGTCCCTGATGGTGTATGGCCGGAGAGGCGATCAAGCCACATCCTCGAAGGCCACGCGATGCGCGTGTAGCAGTTTGTTGATATTAAGAAATCATTGACGGTTTGAAAGCTTTGACAAGAATTGACAATGAAATGTATCTCAAGACATGAACCCAATGAGTTGTAAGCAATGTCGATAGCTCAGCTGTCTCGGAAGGCTAAGCTTGACGCCGACGGCAAGAAGCCGCTATTCCTTTTAGGGGTTGTTTGTTGCCTTGTTGCCTGGAGAATGTCTATAAACTGGCAATGTTACTTTGTTGTTTACTGGGAATATGATAGCAGCCTTATACAAAGTAGATACTTGAAGCTCTATGGATAAGAGATAAGCCATTAAGGGCATGAAACTCGTCGTAGTAGGCTGGTCTATACAGAAGGTCATAACAATACTGGATAGATGAATATCTTGATGGAACCTCGGGTGTAACGAGACCTGGATGCTGAAGAGTTCTAAATCTCGGCCGGTTAGTGACAAACGGAAATGATTGGTGTTGCTAGTTGGTTAAATGAGCAGAGCAGATATCGCACGGTCTTCAGATCAAGCTTGACCTGGTTACCTGAAGTAAAGGGTGATATTCGTAACATTTGGAATCTCGCCACGGTTGATATCCACCTTGGTACAATTAACAGCGAATGACAAGCCGACTGTTGGGAGAGGATGTAACGAGCTCGTACTAAATAGTAAAGTATTCACAGAATGGCCGGAAGGTGGTACTCAACACTCAAATACAACCAGAGGATTGGTGATGGATGTCTACATAGTAGAAGAAACAGAAGAAGGTCCCCCGCCACAGCACTGGGGTTCATGCCCAAAGCGGCCTAGCGGCAGAAAAAACGAAGAAAACAGTTTTTGGTCTGCTTCCCGTCCCACCCCATCGCTCGTCTGTTTCTTTTTTTTCCCTTTCCTCCTTCCCACTCACTCCCTTCACGCGCTCTTTGTCCCGGCCATCCTCCCTCCCATCACTCACTTTCTATACTTCCATCAAACCAATCTCTTCATATCCATCAGTCACCATGGCCGACAACGACGCCCAGGTATGTTCATCGTTGCCCCGCGCCGTCCTTGCGATCTGAGAGCCCCGCCTCGATCTGACTCCCCCTCTTCTGCCTGGGCTACACAATCCTGTCTACCACGACTCTTCTGAACGCATGCTAACATGGACAATCTGCCCAACAGCACGAGCACACCTTCGACAGCGCCGATGCCGGTGCCTCCGCTACCTACCCTATGCAGTGCTCTGCTCTGCGTAAGAACGGTTACGTTGTGATCAAGGGTCGTCCCTGCAAGATTGTCGACATGTCTACCTCCAAGACTGGAAAGCACGGTCACGCCAAGGTCCACTTGGTCGCTCTCGACATCTTCACTGGCAAGAAGCTCGAAGATTTGTCTCCCTCCACCCACAATATGGACGTCCCCAACGTCACCCGTAAGGAATACCAGCTTGTAAGTGATGCCCATTGACAGCGACAAGACGAACGACAGCGCTAACCACGTTGTTTGCAAACAGCTCGACGTTACCGATGATGGTTTCCTTTCCTTGATGGACGAGGCTGGCAACACCAAGGACGACGTCAAGAAGCCCGATGGTGAAATTGGTGACAGAATTGACAAGCTCTTCACCGAGGAGGGTAAGGATGTCAACGTTACCGTCATGTCTGCTATGGGTGAAGAGGTTGCCGTTGAAGCCAAGGAGGGTCCCAAGAGCGGTTAAACTGTTTCTTGATTCTCCTCTCCTTTAGCTTGCGTCCTTTTTTTTTCCATGTCTAAAATCTCATGCCTTCACGATGTTCTTTGGCAATTTCATCTTTCGCCACTGACGCCGGAAAAGCTTTATATCTTTTTTAAACTGCTTTTTCCGGCTTGTTCGTTCTTTTCGCCCTCTATAAGTCGAGCAAGACGTCTTCTTGGTGAATTGGATTGAGCTTGCAATTGATTCGCTCTTACGACGACCATGAACAGATGTGCCTGTCAGCAGGATAACAGTTGATTGTTTCTCATAGCCTCTCGATGTGAGATTACGAACAAGAAATAAGAAAAGTCAGATGATATACCATGATACTATTGGCCGTAATCCAGTTTTAAGTAGGTTGTAGTTGCAAAGATGGAGTAGAGTGCCTTGTAATTGTGGCGTCGTGATTCGCTTGCCGCTCCTGCCATTTCAAAAAGGTGGATACCCGGAGTCCAGTTCTTTCCATTGACAAACATCTCGAATCATTCCAACAACCTCCGCAAGCATTGCTTCTGGAGTTATGCTGAACGTTCATCATAATTACTAGACTTCGCTCATTAAAACAACATTCGACATGACACGGCTCCGTCAACATGGAATATGTGAAGCGTGGGCCGTGCGGTCAGGAAGGATGTCGAGAAACTCGTTACTATCTGGATAACGGTATCTGGTTTTGCAGGCGTGGCCATCAGCAAGAGGTATGAATTTGTATTTAGGATATTTTACTTGTCAAACTTGTTGCTGAGCCACTTCAATAGGGCCGTCAAGTCGAAGAAGACCCTGATGACTATAACAAACGAGGAACGATCCACCGCATAAAAAGGGTGGCCGTGGAAAAAATCCAGAGAAGTAAGGTTTTTTTATCAGACACTATTTCAAGCATATTTGCTAATAAGAATACAGCATACACGGGAAGACAAGGATATCGTCTTTTTATCCAAGCATATCAGCTCATACTATGGAAGCAATGCAGAGCGTTAATAACCCAAAAAGGATTTCCTGCTGATATAGAGGTACGTCCTAATTCTTTTAGCGTTGGACTACTCATCGCTAATATTCCGTTATTAGAGATTGGTAAAAGATCTCTGGGCCTTGCGACTGCAAAATTTGACAGATAGATTTGACATGTCACTCGACGAGGCCCGTGAAGATGATGGCTCGGAAAGCGGAGTCTTCAGTTCACAAACCCCGGCTGCAAGTGTTGAAAAGAAGGACTCGACTCATATAAGTGCTCGGAAGTCGACTGATAGTCCCCTTTTGAAAGAGACCCTGGGATTATGCTATTTGGCTTGCTTGCTACTACGTCTACCAGTGAGCATTGGTGACATTTACAAGTATGGTCCATTGCCTGACCAGATCCAAGCCCCTTATTAACTTTTTCTAGATATGCTATTCGAAACGAGATACCGTTCGTCAAAGCTCTCAAGTCCATTCCGCAGGAGATGAAAGATCGAATGTCGCCGCAACATACAAGGGATCTCAGTATACAGGTAAGTCCAAGGTTGGCTCCGTTGTCGGGTTCTCGACTGATAGAAACAGGTCATGCCATCGAATGAAGATATCCACGAAACTGTGAACCAATTGGTGGCTATGTATTCGCGTGAATACAACGTCGTTTTCCCGCCGTTGAACATGCCACTTATGCTATTCCAATTCATTCGCCAGCTAGCTTTACCTTGTAAGCCTTTCTTACCTACATTTTCAGCTTTTATTTGTTTTAACGAGGTACAGTGGAAATCTACCCTATTGTCAGAAGACTCCAGCAGCTCTTCAAATTCCGCTTCAAGTTCTCGTCAAAGAAGAAATGGACCCTCAAAGCAGAGAATTACCCCGAAGCCCAACTATTAGGTCTCATAGTAGTTGCTACGAAGCTGATATTCCCGTTCAGCAACGCAAAAGGCTTTCCATCCGTACCCACAGAGCCAGCTGCACAGCTCATTGACTGGAACTTGTGGAGAGCGGCGCAGAAGGAGTTTGAGAGCTTGGACAAAATACCAGGGCGGCTACCAAAGGGACAAGAAATCAACGTCAATGAGGGAAATGTGTTCCATATGACGGAGGGTCAATTGGATGACTACTTGGACTGGTACCAAGATACCTGGCTTGACCAGAAGCAAGGTGAGTTACGATGCGGTGTTCCTTGCAAGCTCAATCGTTGACATTCAACCTAGCGGGCCATCCGCTTGCAGACATGTTTCCACTTACGCCTGCAAAACCTGACAATCGTCCGGATCTCAAGACTGGTACTGAAATCCAAGAAGAGATTGATAAGAAAGTCCGCGAGATGACCGCCGGCATTCGTCTAGCTAAAATCATTCCTGACGACCAGGCCAAAGGCAAAAAAGAGAATGCCGTCGACGAATACTCAGATGAGGAGAAAGAGAAGATCCCACGTCCAGGTTCCTCATACCGGATCTATAAAACTGAGTCGGACTTGCCCAAAACAGCTCGCAAGTTCTATGAAACAGCGGCAGATCTGGCAGGGCTGTCACTGAGGACGCTGATCGCTGCAGTGAACCGCATAGAGACCAAATTGGAAGCTTTCCAATGTGACTTGAGACGAGCGGAAGAACATGACGAAAACATCTGGGATGAAATAGATTATTAGCAATACAAAGAAAGAGTTCAAAAATGAAGCAATCCATACAACTGTAAATTTAGACCAATCACAGTCAGCCTCGAACTGGCGGAGTCTTGGCGCTAGCAACAAGCTAGTCCCGATACAGAATTGTGGTTAGGGCAATCGAACCCTATGTCCCAATTCGTCATCGGCCCACACCTCGCTTAGGCCGGGAAGGTTTGAACGTCTTCAACTGAACGACTCTTGCTCTGACGGCTGTCTCTTCGATCGACGACAAGGAACGCAACGACATCGACGAATATCGCAACCAGTATGTATTCTTCCGAGCTAAACTACAAGATTGATATGATCGTCTTTGCTAACGTTTTCTTTTCGCGATAACAGTGCAGATGTAGGTTCTATCCATCCTCTCCAATCTTGAATCCATCGCCACTCGACGAGAAAGCCCTTTTACGACTATTATCGCAAATACACAACAAAACAACTAGAAGAAACGAAATGCAGAGACAGGTGGACTAACGGCCGTTGTTATGCAGTTTCGTCAAGACCCTCACGGGTAAGACCATCACCCTCGAGGTCGAGTCCTCCGACACCATCGACAATGTCAAGTCCAAGATCCAGGACAAGGAGGGTATCCCCCCCGACCAGCAGCGTCTGATCTTTGCCGGAAAGCAGCTTGAAGATGGCCGCACTCTCTCCGACTACAACATCCAGAAGGTACGACTTGATTCGTGATGAGCCGGTTTATGATTTATGCTTTGTGATGGGAATGGAATGATGGAAATGAGAATATATGTTGACGGATGATTTTTCAACAGGAGTCCACTCTTCACCTTGTCCTCCGTCTCCGTGGTGGTATCATTGAGCCCTCCCTGAAGGCTCTTGCCTCTAAGTACAACTGCGAGAAGTCAATCTGCCGCAAGTGCTACGTACGTCTCCTACTTGCCGAATTTTTCCATCCATGAATACTCATTCTTAATTCTACAGGCCCGTCTTCCCCCCCGTGCCACCAACTGCCGCAAGCGCAAGTGCGGACACACCAACCAGCTCCGCCCCAAGAAGAAGCTCAAATAAACGACTCGCCCCCTTCTTCTTGCTCTCTCTCCCATTCCTCTCGCATCCTCCAAACAAATCCAAACGCTTGTATTTTCTGCGTCGTTCTTGCTGGCGTCTTTTCATAAATTCACCGGGGGTGTCAAATGTGGGGATTCTCTAACGAATTATTCTACACAATACAAATTATGCAAGCAAAAAATAAAGTGAATTGAAAAGAAATTTTGCAAGAACAATTTTTAAGCAGGTTCCTCGTGTAAGGGATGCGGGGAATGAATGGTTTCAGCTATTGGAATATCGTATAACGTGGGAAGGAACGTTGGCGTGGCTCATGATGATGATAGTATCAAACGAATGAAGTCCATGTCACTACGTATCAAGTCTTCTGCTCTACTGGGATATTTTGGGTCACCATGCATTGTATTTGTAGATTTTCATTAATTTTAAAAAACGCCATTGGCTCGAAAGCCTCAACACTATTGACAAGTATATTGTACACAATAAATGAATCGATACGCCTGAGCAGACCTAGATAAGAATACAAACCACATATAATCCATCGGCGTAATACACCCTACTGTTCATTTGTTTTCTGCAATGACGCCTGGTTGTCGATTTAGAAAAGCATACGCCTGTCATCATGATCCTTGTCATCGTCATCGTCATCGTGCTTGTTCTTCTTTGAGACGGGGCTGCCATGACTACCGAGATGATCTGTTAGCTTGAACGACTATAAACCGAGAATGGAAAACTTACGCAAAGAACAAGACCTTAATCGCAATGGCCAACCCAGCATGCAACACAACCACCAAAATAAGCAAAATCTTACTCGTCTTCGCATCCGTCGCACTAAGCACGGGATACAAGTTTCGAAGGAGGAAGAACACCGTCCAGGCAAAGCCAACACCGACCAGAGCCCAGTTTAATGCCGTCAGGGGACTCCAGCTCGCCAACGCAACAGCAATCCATAACAGATTCGCATATCCATACAGAGCCCAGCACTCAATCAGATCAGCGCTCGAACTGCCGAACCAGCGTAACGCGCCCCAAAGCGCGATGGGGATCACACCCGTATACCCATATATAAGCCCCGCGGCACCAGACAGTAGTCGAAAATCATACTCAAAATGCTCATCATGCTCATGCGCCAAATACTGCGATATCGTCCCCGTCAAAAACAGAATAATCACAACCGTAGTCGCGATCCAGAACGGACCGTACAAATCCGGATTGCCGTCCAGAACGTCTAGAAAGTTGGAGCGTGGATATACAGCTGCGACGCAGCGGCGGACGACTTCGTTGGTGTCCACGTCGAAGAATTGGCTGTAGTATTGGATTGTCCAGAGATGACGCTTTCCGCCCACGGGGCCGCCGGATGAGAGTCCTCCTCCTCCGCCGCCGCCGCTGCGTGATGGACCGCCGTCGCTGCCTAGGAAGGGTTGTGAGTCGGCTTGGATTTTGGCGCTGCGGGGGTCGCTTTCGAAGTCTGTTTGTTTTTGTGGTTAGAGATGCCGTTTTCTTGGGGATAACAAGTCAACAAAGGTAAGTGCCACGTACTCGACGGATGGAATTCGAGATCTTCTTGGAGATCAGTATGACCGAGGTCGCCCTATACAAAGTATTAGTATTTTACTTCAGCTCGAGTCCGAACGATATTTCTGCCAGCAATAATGCTACACTGCTTGTTGAAGAGAAAGTTGCTTACCTCCGCATCAACGTCGACGACGACGTCGTAGCCTTGATTGGCCATCTCAGATCAACCGGGTTGCCGTTTATTTCTTCGTGGGATTCAGCACGATTGGATTTATAAAAGCGAGTGACAACAGAGATGTGAGGCAGCAATGTTTTGGAGATGTTGAGGTAGTTGAAGCACGGGAGCGGAGCTTCTGAGTGGTCGGCCAAAGTGACACTTGGTCTCCGGCAGGCCGTGTATATCGTTTAGGGTTAGGGTTATATAATTGGGCTATGTAGCGAATTTAGACATTTAAAGATACTACTCGAATACCAACTTGTTCAATTTTAACCGAGTTCAATTCCAGTCCATCTAAGTTATATAAATACAATTCAGTCATTGATCGTCACAGCTGAGTGTGGTTAGCACGGATCATGAAGGGTCACTTTGGCCTCAATGAGCGAAATAATCACGGAGTCTACCAATATACGACCATATTGGCCTTTCCAAACCCGTTTTGCGAATATATATCGATGCCAGACCGATCAAGATCGCAACACCAATGCCGCCCATTGGTCTTCGGTATCGCCATAGAAGTGCATATGTCTGTTTTCGGAATTCTTCTCGTCGCAGCTCCTTTGTTTGCTGGACAAAGTGGTTCTCGGCCTGTTTCAGATCGGTATGCTCTCCAACCGTGCGAGATGTTTTGAGTACGCTGCTTCGCGGAAGCTGCCTCCAAACTCGGAATGGTAGGGACTCGGGTGGGTGATTTTGATATAGGTCCAATGTAGAAGATATTAAACCTTCTAGGTCGAGAGGTTGCGGCATCTTTGACAGCGTAAAATGCAGCATCTCCGGCTCGTCAACTGGTATATCCAGAAGTTCATCTTTTCGACTGAGAATAATGGCTGCGAATAGATATATTGCAACAACCGGCTCGTGAGCAAGTAAGAAGTCATAGAGTCGTACGATGTCTTGATAGTCCTCAATATCATGTGCATACAGTGTCAATGCAGCTGCCAGGGCAAAGTAAGGTTGAGTCCCCGCTAAATGCCTGCGTACCCTTGTATCTGTGACTTCAAGTATGGCTGGGATCAGACGAAGGTGCTTCAAAGCTGGGGACAATGACGGAAGCATATAGTCTCGTATTCTCAACAATGATACTCTTAAAAAGGCAGGACGAGCGAGCTGAGTACCCAAGACCAATAACAGGACCTGTGCAATATCATGGTAGCCCTGGAAATAGCAGAGCATTGGATAGCGTCGCAGAGTCTCGGTAATGAGATCCGACAATTGCTGTTTCCTTTTATCTAGTTCCTTTTCTTCGCCTAGGAAGTGTTAGCCCTGGAGATTCTTGCTGCGATACGGCTGGGAAAGATGCTAACACTGCGGATAATAGACAAAAGATCTGTTGACATCAAGCTTGATCTGATCCTCATCTTCATGTTGAGGTAGATTTTTCCAGTCCGGCTGGTCTTGTTTAGACTCTTCTTTCTCAGTATCATAACCTAGTAATATAGGCCCTGCACTCAGAACAATCAGCAGTTGTCACAGCCATCAAAAAGGGATCACACATACAAGCCGCTTGACGAAGCGTATCCGTCAACAATCCACCTGGAGAGGTAGCATGTTCGACTAGAGATTTAACATCCCGATTCCGACAAGCAGTCTTGATGGCCCTTCGTTTCGTGTCAAACTCCTCTGTCGTCTCCTTGGAGTCGACATATATAGATTGGTCTAGGACCTTGCTGTGTGAAAGTATCTCGGATGGTTCTTCATCCATTCTGTAAGCGTGCTTGCTTGCAATAAGGCCGGTAAAGCGAACAGCAAGTAGCCGACGGTGTTATGAAGCTGGGTTTGAAGCAAGTTTCAGGTTTACTGGGGTTGGTGTGGAATGAATGAACTGCCGGGTGACGGATCCAGAACAGAGTTTTCAGACCAGACTCGGTTTTCACACATACATCGTAACCTGCTACATGCATAATCTCATGCCATCGCTAAGAATAAGCGTTGGTGATAAGAATAGTCGAATATTTGGATGTTGTAAAGGTCAGAAGTTGGATCTGAGTTGCTGGTTGATTTGGCTCAATGGGCTACCGTAGTACCTGATTAGGCTTAGTGGGGTGTGGCTGCCAATCTGGGTTAAGCTTCGCTACTTCCACAACCATCCCAGGACAACGTCTACAACACTGAACATTGGAAAGATCCGACAGAATCATGACTGTGACTAGATTAATGGGAGTCTTCATCAAGGCATCTTGCCGTTTATATGTACTGTGGCATCACGTGCGCTCCCTAGCATGGAACTTTGACGAATGATTGTCGAAACTTTCAATGCTGATGTGAACGAACGTACCAAAACAAGCCGTCGTCTGGAGAATACTCAGAGGACACACCCGATTGCAGCGTTTTACATATCCTCGCGGTCGGGGAGCATTGGTGGCAGACCGAGGCGATCCGATATTTACTACAGCACGGGGCAGAAGTGGCAATGCGCGATGCTGAAGGACGCACACCCCTTCATATTGCGGTGACTGGTGGTTACCGCTGACTGGCGATATCTCGTGTGTTGCTCGAACATGGTGTAGACCCCAACGCATTGGATCGAAAGGGGGTCACCCCGCTGGGATTCGCAGCAGGAAGCCCCGAGATCGTTCGATTACTTCTTCAGCACAGTGGGAAGATCGAGCTCGGCTCCAAGCCCGTGCTTTTTGAAGCCATCAAAGTTCTGGCTATCGATACCGTTCGTGTGGTTATTGAAAGCGGGTTTGATATTCGGAGACCTTTCAAACATTCGCTAGCAGAGCTAGATACCTATGAAAAAGCAAAGATTATACTTCTCCGAGGCCCTAGCACCGAGGAAGCTAAGAGGGCAGAAGAGCGACGTCAGGACGAACTGCGCCTCCTGCTTTGCTGCGTCCTCCACTACACTGCTCGTGCGCGTTTCAACAATGCTTCCGAACGTCACACGGCCTTTGCCATCGTTGACCTATTCCTGGCACACGGGGTGGACCCCTGACATTCATATATCAACGAGACGACCATCATCCACGACGTGCTACACCAGGGTGGAATAGTTGAGCCGTTGCTGGCCTTGCCTCATTTAGACCTAGAGAGGCGGGACGCCCGTGGCCGGACACTTTTGATGGCCGCCTATGATATTAGCAAGCGAGACTCGTCCATAATAGGGCCGGCTTTCGATAACCTGTAGAGTGGATCACCAATATATAAACCAGGTCGGATGCCAGTCATGCTGCACCGGCAGACGTATGGTCTTCACGCTGAAGATAACGAATAGTGGACCCGAGGGTACATCTGGGATGGAAAAATGTTGCTCTTCATTCCTATTCATTCCTAAGGAGATCTATTCTAAGTCTGTTGGAGATGCCACTAACATCCTGATAGTGATGACATATTTGACCTTACATTGCTTAACTATATAGCGGTGACGCGGATTTTCTAGATCCCTTGCACTGCTTCTAGAATGATGTGTCCATGATGAAAGTTGCAACCCTAGTAGGGACTGGAAGATTGCTGAATGCGGTGGTTTCATCTTGAGCCCCACTGCTCGTAAAGCTGTCAAAATACATATTCGTTCGCAATAAGTGGCAAAGATTCGATGGTTCTGAAATAGACAAAAGACTGCCGCTGACGGCTGCCGGATGTAACGCTATCTATGGCATAAGTAATTACACCGAATTGAAACATATAAAGATGATACTATTTCTCACTAGCGAACCTAATGTTTCCTGGTGGCAGCTCATCCTTGCAAACAACATTGATGAACTACTCTCATATCGGTTAACTACTTCACTATGAAGTTCGTTGCGGTCCTTCTATTTACAGCTTTAGCTCTGGGTGCCAGACACTTTGATGAACCATGTGGTTCTGCCTATGAGGATGCACCTGTAATTAGCTGTCAGGACCGTCCTGGACTGCGCTGCAATCCGTCGATTGGACTTGACTGCTGTCCACTGCTTGACTGCACTTCTGACTGCCCAGGATGCTGGGGTTATGTAAGTGACCCACTCTACGAAATGTATGCGGTCGCTCATATACCGCGAATAGTGCCGGAAGAACTAAGGGTCAGGAGATATGGAGGATATAACACTATTCACTTTCCGTTCTACTTAGGTGTGCTGTTGGGTGAGCGAGATGTTAAGCCGAGTATGGAATGCTGAAGCCTTGGGATAGGTTTTTGTCCTGGAAATAATCATATACTAGGTTTTCCCTACCTTATGCGAATGCAGAGGCTTAACTACTTAAATAATACCTCAAGTCTCAAGGGGCAAACTTTGGGCACTAGTTGACCGCACCACAGGAGTATATCAGTACAACTTAGGTGTTAATCAATAGCGTGAAATTTTTGTTTGCAAGTGTGTGGGCCTAGCAATATGATGATAATATATCGAGAAGTAAGCACTGGGGAGTAGCGTTGGTTGACCAAAAGAATCAGCAAAATGAGACACTATTTCATCTAGCCGCGAAAGATCGTAAATGGGATCTAGTGCGGACACTGCTTGATTCAGGGGCAGACCCCTTGACTCCTGATTCTAAAGGTAACACAATCCTTCATCATCTGGCCGCTGCCTGCGTGAACAACAGTATGTAAACAGTTTGCACCCTGGGTCTTGGGGACAACTTCGGGACACCAACAGAGTCCGGAAGGGCTTTTCACGACTTCTCGACCAGGGAGCGGGTATTAACACGCGCAATGACTATGGCAGAAACACCTATATTCGAATATGTCCGCGGCCTACCGTGCACGCAGTCTCTACACAGCCCTATAACGGATACCTTGGTCGCTGCCGGCGCAGATGTTCTAGTGACAAACCACGCGGGAGAGTCTTTGTTGCATATAGTAGCGAAATTGCCATGTAATTCCTCGTATAGGTAATGCCAAGGTAAGGAAAAGTTTGCTGAGTCCTTCGCTTATTTGATGGAAATAGGATTAGATCCCTTTCAGGAAGATACAAAACAGCAAATGCCAGTGGTATGTTCTCTTAATGAAATTTCATACGTGAAAATGATGACAGTACATGTGGGATGTTGCTGCTGCATATGGAAGAGAAGGCATTTTAGCATTGTTCAGAAAATAGTCTTCATTTATGAGAACATTTGGTTCTACTTATATCACATTTCCAACAATATCACGACATATGAGTATCGTATTGATTTCCCGGTCCTCGGTCATCCCGATACGAGTTGACTGGCACATATCATTTTCAATGATTAATCGGTTCATGCAATAGGTTCATGGCTTTCGTGGCTCTACTGTGCTGAGTTCTACATATACAAATGGAATGCGACGGTCTATTTGGCACTGGAGCAGTAGAAAGCCGGTGCGTTCAATTAAAAGAGATATGAAGGACTTGACTCGTCTCGATAGTTATGTTTTGTGCTTGTCATGCTTCTAGTCCTAACCTCCCCCGACTATCATTTTACGGCCAACGCGGTGGGGCGAAATAGATCTAGGGCTAAGTGTTGGCCGCCAATGAGTGTATCGACTTGACCGATCACTCCAACGGCCGATAACGATGTATGTACGTCCTTGCTGACTTGTTAACTTTCCAACTAAGAGCCGAGGCCTTCTCTTAGTTAAGCCAAGTTGAAAACTACACTCTGAATCATGCGCTCGCTGCTTCGAAGGGTCATTAATACGCATCGCCTTTCTATACTGCAGTCTAAGCTTAGGAGCCTTTCTTTGATATCCTCGTTCTCAAATCTGAGCTCAGGGCCTATCGACACCATGCAAGCACCCGTAAAAATAAACGGACGTCGGTTCATGGAGACGATCCATTCAACCTGCGAGTTTGGCAAGGCGCACCGTTACGGAGAGTAAGTACAAAATTGCACGGCATTTATTTGGACGTAGTTAATTTGTTTTAGACATGAAACAGAGACCGGAATGGCTCGTCTGGCTCTGAACGATGATGATAAGAAAGTTCGCGAATGGCTGATCCAGCAGGTTAAGGCTGTCGGGTGTTCAGTGACCATCGATCAGATGGGCAATATATTTGCTGTTCGACCGGGACGAAACAAAACGGCACCACCGGTCATGATGGGCTCTCATTTAGATACACAACCTACGGGTGGTCGATATGATGGGATCTTGGGTGTTCTTGCTGCACTCGAAGCATTGCGAACTATACATGAAAGTGGCTACCAAACGGAGGGGCCTATTGGGCTCGTTAACTGGACCAAGTAAGTCCAACCTACTCTGTATTCTACCTACTTTGTCCTAACAAATTATACAGCGAGGAAGGAGCAAGATTTCCTATGGTGACGGTCTCATCTGGCGTCTGGGCCGATGTGGTTCCACTCGAAACAGCCTGGAATTGTCGAGAAGTAGCTTCATTAAGCCAGGGTCCGGAGCTCAAAACAATGAAGCAAGAGTTGGCTCGTATCGGATTCCTAGGAGAGACACCGGCATCATACAAAGCATTCCCAATCGGCGCTCACTTTGAGCTTCATATTGAGCAAGGCCCTATTCTGGAGAATGAAGAACAGAAGATTGGTGTGGTTACCGCTGCCCAGGCATATAGCTGGTTTGAAATTACAGTTAAAGGTCAAGATTGCCATGCTGGTACTACGCCTTTGTCTGCCAGGAGCGATCCTCTTCTCGCAGCGGCGAAGATGATTGCTGCATCGAACCAGATTGCCAAAATCGCTTCCGGGCTAATAACAACCGGAATCTTCCAAGCGACACCCGGAAGCATCAATACCATGGCGCATACTATAAAATTCACGATGGACATTCGCCACCCTCAAGACGAGCAGGTTTCTACTATGGTTCAACAATGTCACGAAGCATTCGAAAAGATCGCCACAGAAGACAGTGAGCGAGGTGTGGAGGTGAGCTGGGAAACACTCACTGAGAACGTGGCAGTCAAATTCCACCCGGACTGTATTTCTGCTGTCGAGAGTGCTGCAGAGGCAGTTTGTGCTTCCCTTCCGGCGAGTCAGAATTCATCAAACAGACGTCTCTGGAGACGCATGGCAAGCGGTGCAGGTCATGACAGCTGTAATGTTAGCAAGAGATGTCCAACAGCTATGGTTTTTACGCCGACACGGAATGGAATGAGCCATACCCCGGATGAATATTGCAGTCCGGAGGATTGCATACTCGGAGCCGAAGTACTTATGGGGGCAGCTTTGAAGTATGATACACTGCGAGCCCAGAGAGGGGAGCTTACTCAATAAATCGAAGATTAACGAGCTCTTTTGATGTTTTAATCTCCTAAATGAAGTTCGCCGAAACAATGGCAACATACAACATCGTCTGCTTAAAATTGTAGTTTGCGCATTCTCCTACCCGTTTGCAATACCATCTGATGCAAAGCACCAGAGACCAATACATAAATCTCCCCTTGACACGAGCTGCTAGCAGAAACTGTGCGAGATTTAAAGCCAAGGCCTTAAATGCTTTCATAGACCCCCGTCGGTCAACCTAGTCATGTGGGCCCATAGTGATAAGCTTCAATTGCCACGTCAAATGTATTTGTAAAGGCCCTCATCTACAAAATCGAAAGGCAGATAGTATTTGATAATAAGTTGACCATTTGTGCTGTCTCAAGACTTGTAACAAGCCGTTCGCAGATACCATAAACCAATATGCGTTTCTTGATCAGCCTAAGACGGCTTCCCACGAGCCTGACTCGTGTTGGGAGCAGTCAGTCTAGGGCGATCCATATACACACAGACTTTCACAATACTATCGATGGTCGTCTTCCGATAGCTCAGGAATGTCGCTATGGAATCAATCCGGCCACCGGTGAAGCGAGCGAACCAGTACCAATATCTACCAGTGATGATGTGGAAATGGCGATGGCAGCGGCCCAAAAGGCGTCCATGACCTGGGGAAAAGTCCCCTTTGTGGAACGACGCCGAAGCCTGCTGGCATTCTGCAATGCCATTGAAAGCCACCGGGATAAATTTGCAAGTCTCCTAACCCGGGAACAGGGCAAGCCGGTAAGTCAGTCCCTTAAGATCTGCTTTACTGCTTGCAATCGCTAATATCTCCTTAGATTTCCCTCGCTGGACTGGAAGTGACGAATGCACTACGGTGGCTTCGAGCATTCACAGAATGTGATCTTCAAGACACGACAATCAAAGAAGACGGGCATAGGAAAATCGTCTGCCGATACACGCCGCTTGGAGTTTCCGTTGGCATCATCCCGTGGAATTATCCCTTTGCCCTCGCCTGTGCAAAGCTTGGTCCTGCGGTTCTCGCTGGTAACCCAATGATTATGAAACCATCACCATTCACACCATACACTTGTCTCAAACTCAGTGAGCTAGCGCAGGACTTCTTTCCGCCGGGAGTTGTTCAGGCTCTCAGTGACGATGATAGACTGGGTCCTTGGTTAACGAGCCACCCTATTCCGGAGAAGATATCTTTCACTGGATCGACGGTGACTGGTAAGAAAGTTCTGGAAGCTGCGGCTAGCACCATGAAGAGAGTGACACTGGAGCTGGGCGGTAATGATCCTGCTATAATATGCGCAGATGTTGACATAGAACAGACAGCTAAGAAGGTTTGTCACTTCTGAGATTACTCACGACCAGGCTGATGATGAAATAGGTAACAAATCTCTCCTTCCTGAACTCTGGCCAAATATGCCTGGCCATAAAGCGAATTTATGTCCATGAATCGATTCACGATCAATTACTCGAAGCCATGGTAAAACATGTGAAGACATTGAAAGTTGGCGAAGGCAATGAGGAAGGTGTTTTCATGGGCCCGGTACAAAATTCAATGCAATATGAAAGAGTCAATGGCTTTTTGGAAAGCGCCAAAGCCGAGAACTGGACCATCGCCACTCCTTCTTCCACGGTCAACGACCGCCCCGGATATTTCATCATATCGACAGACCAGCGGATAATAGTAGAATCGTCACGGAGGAGCCTTTTGGTCCCATCGTCCCTTTGCTGACTTGGACTCACGAGGATGATGTGATAAGGCGAGCAAACGATACTCGGATGGGTCTCGGTGCTTCAGTGTGGTCTCGCGACCTCAAGCAGGCGGAGCGAATTTCACAGAATCTGGAAGCAGGTACAGTTTGGATCAATAATCATTTTGATCTAGACCCAAGTGTTCCGTACGGTGGCCACAAAGAGAGTGGGATGGGACTGGAGTTGGGAATGGATGGTTTGCTTGCTTTCTGCAACAAGCAGTTTTTGTACTTGGATAAGTCGCGGTAACCACTGTAGAATATGACTTGAAGATGCGCTCGTACCAGTGTCGAGGTTAAATTATAGCCGTTTGAGTATTTTTGGCAATAATATGGCTTATGTGAGGTTTGCACATGTGTGTATTTCGTTAAGTAGTGCTTCGAAGAAGGCATCTATAGTGTTACTCGCGCAAGCGTATCTTTATGCTTTTAACATTAAGTTCATAATGACTCATCTTTTGCAAGAGGAAATAAAACAATAAAGGATCTGTTCTATACGTATGATCCATACCCAAATACTCAATTAGTTCCGGAAGAGCTTCGTGAAGTAATCCTCCACTATTTGCCTGGCCGATATTTCTTGACGGGGGATAAAGAAAAGTTCCCCGACGGCCGTTGGTGAGCGATGGGTGCCTCTATGTGATGATTATAAGAGATAGAAAACGAGTGCTTTATCCACCGAGATAACAACAGTTGAAATAAAGTTTGTTCCCCTATCTCCTGCCACAGTTTGCGTCTCCTATGGTTCTGGTGACTACGTACTATCCAGAATTCCAGCCTCATCGTATACGAATATGGATAAATATCATGGAATTTCCGCGTATCAAAGCGGTTGTTATGGGGTAGGTGAGAATACTGAAATTGTAATCAACCCATTGCATCTCGATCCCTCAGAGACATGGATACCAACGCAGCCTTTCACGGGAGGCTTCAAGCTGAAAAGTTACCCTACACGGATACACACAACAGCACCAAAGAACACGATGGAAGCTCGACACAAGGAGACGTTGAGATGCAGCCAGCATATGGCGACTCTTCTCGCTATACATTTTGGACCAAAGTACGCGCTTGGTCCAACAAAATCGGCGCAGAAGAATTTGGCATAGAACGCATACCGGAAGAAATCCGTACAAATCAACACCCGCGCGACTATTTCACGATCTTTTTCGCTGCGAACTGCAACACCGCCACCTTGGCCCTTGGGTTTCTCGGTCCAGTGGCATTTGGACTTGGATGGTGGGATTCATTCCTCGCCATTGTATTCTTCAATGTCCTAGGCGGACTTTTTCCGGCGGTGATAGCAATCCTAGGCCCGAGACTTGGACTTCGCACCATGATCATTCCGCGATACAGCTTTGGATGGTGGCCTGCAAAGATCCTTGCTATTCTCAACGTCATCAATCAAGTCGGATGGGGTGTGGTCAATTGTATCTCGGGTGCCGCAGTCTTGAGTGATGTAGGTAGCCACGGAATTCCTATGGTTGCCTCCATTATCATCGTGGGGATTATTGCCATTGTCCTTGGTCTTTTCGGATATAAAGTGCTGCACTTCTATTCGAGATATTCGTGGATGGTCATGTTGGTCTGCTTTATCATCACAGCAGGATTTGGTGCGCGTCACTTTGTGAACGTGCCAATGGGCAGTGGATCTCTCGAGGCCTCCGATATTCTTTCTTTCAGCACATCTATCATCGGATTCCAAGCTGCATGGGCACCAATTGCGGCTGACTATGGTGTCTACATGCGTGAAGATACCAAGGCTTCCGTAACCTTTTCCTGGGCTTATACCGGTCTGTTATCAGGTCAGATTTTCCTCGAACTGCTTGGGGCAGCCATCGGCACACTGGTCATGAACACCGATCCACGCTTCCAGACGGCCTACGATTCAAACGGTCTCGGTGGCCTCTTTGGCTCTGTCTATGAAGGATATAACCCCGGGGTACGGGGCTTCGGATATTTTATCGAAGTCCTCATCGGCCTGTCCACGGCGGCTGTCATAACAACGAACATCTACTCGCTAGGGTTAAGCGTGCAGATGATAACAAAGAAACTCATCATCGTGCCCCGTCTTGTTTGGTCTATGGTTGGAAGTATCGCCTTTCTCGCCATTGCATTGGCCCTTCGAGACCATTTCGAGTCTGTATTGGAAGATTTCCTTCTCGTATGTGCATACTGGCTGGTGCCATTCTGCATGGTCATTATACTGGAGCAATTCATCTGGAGAAAAGACTATGAGTACGACCTTGGTGCATGGAATGATCATACTCGCTTGCCATACGGCATCGCCGCAAGTGTGGCCTGGGTGTGCGGTACTGTCATCTCAGTTGTCGCCATGAGTCAGACCTGGTGGATTGGTCCTATTGCTGCTGCAATACCAGGATCTAGCTACGGAACTGATATCAGTTGGATATTGGGTGCAGCGGTCTCGTCAGTTTTCTATGTTCCCATCAGGATTTGGGAACGGAAGCGCTGGGGACTCTGAAGCTGCAGGATTTTGTCCTAGCTCTAATGTCTTGAAACAGGCTTCCTGTTCCCCATTGTCTTTTTGCGCGTTTTGCACTTTCTGCTATTGTCCTTGTTGCTAGACGAATAATTCCAGACATATTTTCGCTCCAGCGTCTTTCTGCTTTGATCCGCCGATGTAGTCGATGAAAGTACCTAGGTAGAGAGTGGTTGTAGGAGTGAAGTTGAAATGAATGTCGGAAGTCGCGTATTATATCGCGTCAAATACGTTAAATACGGTATGATAAAGGAAACGTTACCACGCTAACCTTATCTGATCTAGCTGCAGAAAGACCCCGCCAAACCCTTTCGAGCACTTCCTGCCTCACAACATTCTCGTCTCAACTTCACTCAAGCAAGAGAGGATTTTATCGATACAAAGCTCAGTATTGTCTTTGTCTTAGGAATATTGATGTTTTTAGTGGCATCAGGCAATTGGCGATCTCTCGTTCTTGGACCTGTCCATGCTGAAAGCGAGCTTAGCAACCGTCAGATTGATGGCATCATCTCAGCCCCCTGAGATCACGGTCTATATGACTTCTGAATAATCTCGAGACGAGCTGTTCTTGCATAGCTTCTCTTTCACGGCTCTATTGCGAAGGACCTCTATGCAATTTACCCTGGCAGCCTTTCCAACTAGCATCAGATGGGAGTCTTCGAGTCAGTCCGCAAATAAGCCCAAGCGCATGAGATGTCCGATATAATGAGTCCCACAAAGCCAAAAATCGGCTTGCTCTCGCAAACCATAGTACCGAGTCCCAGCATTCAATTTGCCTTACCTGCTCGGTTGAGGAACAGGCGTCATAACGATGTCGTTTTTGTCTATGAAAGGTCCCTGGTCGTTCGTGAAATCATCTCGGATACCTATCTAGAAGATGTTATGGTCAACTCAGATTTCGACGCCAATATAATTGCGGCAAAAACAGTCAAGGTCGATCAAGAGACTCCAGAGGAATCGGAATTCAAATTGGGCACTCAGCAAAGTAATTTAGAAGACAATCGACAAGACGATTCGCTGCCAGGTCATATTTTGGCCCTGACACTGGACTCAAGGGAATTGCTATTCCTTTACTGCCATACCAGACCTCGCGAGGATGATGTGAGATTTGTCCATTTCCGCAGAGCCTTACCGTCCGATGTGAGCATATCTGAGAGATTTGGTCGGCATCTAGCTGTCGATCCGAGGTAACTAGTTTTCACATCACCATATCCTAAGAGAAAGTCTAATGGGTCGCAATCTACAGGTCTCGTGCCGTTGCAGTCGCAGCCCCCTCTGACTTTTTTGGTGTCTTCCTTCTCAAATCAGCACAGGAGCTTCAGTCACAAATTAAGGGGGGCACATTGGCACCAATTGCTGAGGTAGGTGGAAATACCATATTTTGAACTTATTCTCTCGCCAACACGATACAGGAGCGATTTTATCGGCTAGAAGGTCACATAATGCTCATGGATTTTCTATATTCTTCGGAAAACGAGAAAAATAACATCGTTCTTCTGCTCATAGTATCTCGAGGTCCTCGCACCTATGCTGTGCATTACATCTGGGACTCTGCAAAAGGTTTGAAACAGATTCAACAAAAACCGATAACCACCCCGCTTCCAGATTTTTGTAGATTACCAAATCTGCTCATTCCTCTTACAAAGTCGTCAAATTATCTGCTCATAACGCCTTCGTTTATAATCATTAATCGGAACCCTCTGGGTGCAGATCCCAAGCGCGTGAAGCAACGTTGTTCTGATCTAATATCAAAGTCTCCATCCATATGGGCAAAGTGGGCTCGTCCATATCGGCACCCGAAGTATGACAAATTACATGATGACGTTTTCTTATGTAGAGAAGACGGACGTCTCACCTACGTTGAGATAGACCACAAAAGTCAAATCGAGTCTATCAATGTGATTGGACAATTGGACTGCGAAGTAGATGCAGCTTTTGATACTATCGACTTCAATCATCCTAATCACGGGGGCGATCTTCTGATCGCGGGTGGTAGTATAGGACATGGAGGCTTGTTCATCCAAATTGCAAGGCAGAACCCCGAATGTGTGCAAAGATTCGTCAATTGGGCGCCTGTATTCGACACCGCTATAGTGCCGCCGCTTCACAAGAAGGCTCGCCATGAACTTGATAACACGGAAGATCTGAGCGATGACCTCCATTTCTACGTATCCTCCGCCTCATCGAACAACAGTGGCGCTGTACATGAATTCCGACATGGTCACGAGGCCCAAATCGGAATGATTATCCCTTTGGAAGACTTCACTACGGCCCAGACCGTTTGGGCGATCCCAGATTTCTCTCAAGACGGAACTTATTTTTTGATATCAGATCCGGTATCTTCAGCATTGATGCATCTTTCACGGAGTGACAGTGACGAGGATGACGAGATTTATGCTGTTGATGGTTCGGATTTATCTCTTGATCTTTCAACATATACTCTAGCGGCGGGCTACACATCTTATGCCGTCATGTTGCAAGTCACACCGAAGGCCGTACGTTCAGTGCTACTTACTAACCCCGAATTGAACTATGTGTCGGAGTTCTCGATAGAGCAAACTGCTCTAGTCGCCACAGTCAGTGGAGAACTGGGGCTCGTTGCCGTTGCTCTCACGTCTGAGCATAGAATGAGTATTCAGGTCGGAAGGGTCATATTGAACGACGGCTTTCTTAATATCGATTACACAGGAAAGTCCGTCCACGTCGAGCATGAGCCTATTTCCATAGTGATAGAGGCATTGAAGGACGACACATACGTATTTGTCGGCACAAGCGATGGACGCATTGCCTATTACCGGGTTGAACAGGATGAGATTGTGCGTGTTGGCGAGTACATGCTAAATCTGCCTCATGATCAAGTATCCAAGGCGATAGAAAGTATTGTTGTTGTTGACTGGGTCGGAACATGGAAGGCGGCTATTTATTGTGGCCTTCGCAGTGGCTTGCTTATCTCTCTGGAAATTGTCTTCGGTCCGATGAGTATGTTTCTTCAGCAGCCCAGTCGCCCGTCTATCGAGATAACTCTCCTAACGGGTGTCTAGATATCAACCAGCGAACTGAAACGAGATTTGGCCAGACAGTTGTCAAGCTTTTGAGAAAAGACAACACGGTGCTGATTACGTGTGGCATGGGCTTCTGGTGCATCTCAGATATAAGCATGAGCAATGCATCTGACTTTGATCTTCAACGAATCTGGATCACTGACCAGAATGATGTAAGCAGTTGATAAGCCTCTGACTACACGTGCGCTAACAAAACAGTCCACGTATACACAAAAAGGCATAGAGGGCTTCACAATCGTGAATACTTCCCAAGCCCCCTCTTCAAACACTCTGGGTGGATCTTTGGTCTGCCTCAGCGACGAGCAGCTTCTGGTCTGTAGCTTGGATCGTCGAGCCAAAGCCGTGCCGCGTATGATTGAAATACCTGGCACTGTCAATCGAATCCAGTACTCGGCACATCTTAAGTGTCTTATAATCGCATACATCACAACCGAGCTGGAAACAGAAACGGGAGCGGATCCAGAGACGAGCATTGTCAAACGGTACATGCGTCCTCACTTGAGCTTCCTCAACTTTGACGCTTCTAATTCTCACCTATTATCTCATCAACATAATCTTGATTCATCCGATTCCTCGCACGCTCAAAAACCAGTTGGCTCGTCCGGCGAGCGGATTACCTGTATACTCGACTGGATTCCAGAAACCGGCGGACAGAAATACCATTTACTCGTGATCGGAACCGCGCGAAAGACACAAGAGCAATGTGGGCGAGTAATCTTCCTGAACGCAAAACGCAACGCGGCGAACCCAGAACAGATTGACTGTTCGTTGAAGTACATCCACACCTTTGACGGACCCGTGCGTGCTATTGCCGCATATGGCGACTCGACCATCATGGTGGCCGCAGGAAACGATATTATCCCCATTGCGCCACGATTACCCAACGGTGGAGAGCAATGGGCCGCTGCGGCGAGATTCAAATTGACATCCCCTGGAGTTTCGATTACAGTTCGCGACACATTACTCTACGTCAGCACAGCCCGAGAGTCGCTTGTGATTCTACAAGTGGTGAACAAAAAGTTAGAGTTATACGCTCAGGATGGCGTGCGACACGAGAGCCTCTCAGATCAATACATTGGCGGAGACCATGACTTGACCCTCGTCAGTCATAGAGGTGGCACGGTCAGCGCCTTCTCAGCAGCTGGTGTCACTGACATGGACAAGATCATCTCTCCTGCCCTTGCCGAGGCCCAATTACCTGTCTCAATCATTCGCCTCAACGCTCGCGAGGACCTTTCTTTCTCGTCATCATCAGCAGTCATATACGGCACCACAATGGACGGCGCCATATACCGCATCTCAACCCTCACCGAGCAGGAATGGCGTCTCCTCCGCTTCCTCCAGAACCTATGCAGCAAAGACTCCACTCTATCCCCATTCCTATCCGCCCGAAAGCGTCGCTGGACATGGGCTGATATTGAGCCTCAAGCGAAAAAGCCTTCGTCCATGCATGTTGATGGTGATATACTGTTTCGTTTATTGCCGAAAGGGACAACGTATTTGCTGAAAATGTTACGTAGTGATCAAGAAGACGAGAAAGATGATGCGGTTATGCCGCCGCCAAAGACTTATATGGAACTTTTTGTGGAGTTGTTTGATGATATCTTCGCGGGAGAGATTGTCGAGGGAGATCGGTTGGAGTATTTGATGAGTTGGTTACGAAGGTTGTTGCAGCGCCGATTTTGATATACGAGATACATGTTTCGGGCATTCTCTTTGATTAGTTTGATTTCAGGAGATGTAGAGTACTTATGATATACGACTTGGGAAAATCGATTACGAGAATAGAGTTAGTTTCATGAATACATTCACTAAACGTCAAAACAAACTAACGGAAAAATGGTATGCAACTTTAGAAACACCCAACACCACGAAACCGATCGCCAACCCATGTATCCCCCAAAACATCATTAATAACACATACTGAAGCCGCAATAAGCTAAACCTAGATTCTGTAGACCGTATCGTCATCCTCAAGGAACCTAAAATTGCATGATTAGTAAAGACTGAAATTCAGAATGTAGGGTTGTTCCGGGATAAACTCACATTAACTCGTTTCTCTCATTCATTGCCTTCAGAGCCTGGATAGCTTCCTCTCTCCGGAACACGTTACGCTCGCCCAGGCTTGGATTTGCCCTAATAGCGGTGTTGATTGCACCGATAAGGGCTTCCAAATCCGCACTGTCGTCATTGGCAAATACTTGACCCATCAGTGGTCCGAGAGTTTGACGGAAGATGGTTAGTCGGGCCGGTTGAATGGGCGCAGCCGAGCTTGCTTGAGAATCTGTCTGCGACTGAAGAAGCTGTGAGGCCGGGAGAGATGATGCGACAGACATTTGAGATTCGGTCTGTGTCTCGCCTCGCGTGGCTCGACTGGATTGTGGTTGTTCGCGGTAGCTGCTATCCGGAGCTTCAGATTCGAGAGGTGCTGAATCTTCGACTGTTCCTGTGGATCTGAGACCGCCTCGCCTGCCGGGTCGTCGACTTGAAGCAGGTTCTGAGGGTTCCTCGTCATCGTCATCGGAGTCATCATCTGAGTCTTCATCGGAGTCGAATGTAGTCACTTTGCGTCGTTTCTTTCTTGAATCTTCAACGACTTCCTTGAACAAAGCGAATCGTAGAATGGCTTCCGCCTCCTTTGCATCCTTCTCTTCCACACGGTTCGACAACCGAGCTTTGGCATGAGCAGTGGATAGACGAATAAGTGTTTCGAGTGTACGGGCTGTCATGGGAGAAGTCTTCCTTTGGTTACCAGTGAGATCGTCATTTCGGAGCGCCGAATAAGTAGCAACAATGTGATCTGCAGCTCCCTTGGTCAAGACAGGCTTGATCCTAGTCTTTGCATATTGAATATACTTCTTGATGAATGGAAGACTGAACACCTCGACGTTGCCGTTCTTGCTTGTTGCTGCCATGCCAGCATGTAACATGACATTGTATTTCTCTAGAGGTTCCGTGGGTTGGTTGGAATCTTGTGATTCTTCGATTCCGACGCCGAGAGTCTGAGTTGCTCCTTCGCGAACCGGGATACCCTCTTCAGCACCCGGCTGGCGATAACGGTGCCGACGGAGGACGTGTTCTGACACGAGTCTGTCACCCTTGTCTTCTGGGTCATCCGTGACAATGAACAGTAAATCGAAACGAGAAAGTAGCGAATCAGGCAAAGCAATGTTCTTGTGAGGGTCTTTGTGAGGGTCGTATTGGCCATAGATAGGGTTTGCGGCTGCGATAACACTGCACCTAGCGTTCAAGGAGGTATGAATACCGGCTTTAGCGATGGTGACAGTTTGCTGTTCCATAACTTCATGGATTGCAACACGATCAACATCACTCATCTTATCGAACTCATCGATACAGACAACGCCACGATCACCAAGGACCATAGCACCAGCCTCCAGTCTCCGTTCACCAGTTTCTTTGTCAGTTGTCACGGCTGCAGTAAGACCGACACCTGATGAACCTCGACCAGTTGTGGCAATTGCTAGCGGCGCAGTGTTTAGGACGAAACGTAGCATTTGAGATTTGGCAGTAGATGGATCGCCGACCATTAGAATGTTGATATCACCACGCAGATGGGTGCCGTTGTCCAAATTCTTCTCAATACCACCCAAAAGCATGAGCAAGACGGCTTTCTTGATGTATTCGTGTCCATAGATAGAGGGAGCCAGTGATTGAGCCAGCATGTTGAAGATCTTGGTTTTCTTGCTCTTAGCCCACTTGTTGATATTGCGGATATCGGTATCTGTGAGGGTTGCTTGTGCAATTCCACCGCCAGACTTTGAAGACAATTGAATAATGTTGTTTGCGAGGACGACTGTTCGGAATGTCGAAGAACCCGATCCTGCACCCCGGTTTCCTAAAGAGCGGAAGATTCCAACTAACTGGATACGATCACCAGGTTTCGCGCGGTCAACCAAATCGTCGTCCAAGATGACATCCACTCCTCGAGGCAATTGACCAGCGGGCGCTCTCTCGGGCATTTCTTGGATCGAAATAGTCTGATGGTCCATGTAGGTACAGTAACCGAATTCGGTAGTGAGCTAAACAAGTTAGCCTGGAAGAAGGTCGAGGAGAGAAATTTGAGGTTTCCTTACAGGATTCTTCTCATCGTCCTCTTGAGGATACACATTCAAGCTTGTGGCGCCACTCGCTGTCATAGTCTGATCCCTGTATTTCCTCGCAAAGAATTTGTTCTTCTTCTCGCTGAAGTGTACACTCTGAATAATCTTCGGTCGAACGAGCGAGCATTTTGTGACGATACCTTCGAGCGACACCATACGGTTAAGGTGGGAGGAGCCCAGCGTTCGGGGATTGCAAGCGTTCTCGCCAAAAGCGCCAATGAATGCGCAGTAATACATCTGTGTATTTTAGCATATGTCTCGAGATCTTTTTGTAGGGGTTACCAACCACATCCTCGGCTGTCTCTCGTGCTGGCCGGTTGGGAAGAGTCTTAATGACATTCTTTAAGGCTTTGTTGAATGCTTCGGTGTACTCAAATGGTGACATAAGAAGGCTGCAGAAATTAGCACTCTGTTCTATCGCCCTGTCAATGGCTCACTTACCCTTGCGCAAGCTCTCGGTTATGTGATCGTATCTCATCGATGCTGACCTGCAAATTTGCCAGTCAGCTAAACTGAAATATATCCATTCTCTGCACCAATCCACTCACTGTCAGTCTTCGAAGACCTCTGTTCAGCATCAACACAATATCTGCGCGATAACTATCCGGTCGAGTCAGTAAAAGCGTCGTTTCGTTCTGCCAATGGAACGCACCTTCGAGCACGAGTATCGGCTAAAGACGTGAATGATTAGTGACTCATATTCCTAGATTTGAAGGGGGAATTTGCTCAGACTTACTAGGATCTAAGAACTCGGTGGCCGCTAACACGCGATCCTCTGCAGTGTCCTCTGGTAATTGAAATTCGCTCATGGTGGGAGAATTGATCCTCTAGGCGAGGGGAAGCCGGAGTGAGTGATTCGAAAACACGGCGGATGCAGACGGACAGCAAGCAGGTCTTCAGGTTATAGAAAAAGATCAGAACTGAAGAGATTGCTGGTGTGTCTTTTGCGAACAAATACGCAGGTAAGGGTGGATTGGGAGGTTGTTGGAGAAAAGACAGTGAGTGAGGTCCTTCCTTCTCTGCCAAAGATTCAAAGGGTTCGTTTTCGCGCTAGTCCGGAAAGGGCAGAATTGAAACGCGTGAGACGCGTCGGCTTCGCGTGCAACATCAGCCAATCAGCTTGCGAGATCCCGATTGGGATAAACTCGCGTTTTTCTATGATCTATCGATGTACATACATAATGAGCCTGATTCAAGCAAATGTCAAAATCTATATCAGTCTTTTTGTTGTTATATATCTCTAATATAGTAGTATACATGGGCTGGAGCCCGCCAAAATCTATCTATGCAATGCCCTAAATCCAAACATCGCTAAATGAGAAGTGGATGATACAAAATTCAAAAAAGGAGAATCAATATACATGAGCGCCAGTATACCTGGCATATATTTACATGATCAATGTACAGCGCTGGTTGTCGAAGGACAGTTGCTTATAATACACAAGGTCGGGCGGTGTTTGGTTTTAGATCATCAGCGGCCTCGATCCCGAAGTTCTTCTTCTCGAAGAGGATCGATGCCCAGATCACGGCGTCTAGCCTCGATAAGGATTTCCGTTTCCATGTCATGCTCGTCTTCGGGCGCAATCGTGGGTTCTCTGGTTTCCATATGCTCCTCGGGTTGGACGCCACCGCCAACGAGGACCTCCGATCCAAGCTTACTCGGATCAAATTCAGGCTCAGATTCAGGCTCAAATTGTTCCAACACTGCCTCAGCCTCTTCAAGAGGTTGGTACGGACGTCGCTTTCCACCAACACCTAAAATTCCACCAGTCCAGACATATCTTTGACGTTGCCGAGGCCTAAGATCACCCTGCTCTACTTGGTTTCTGAGGAGGACACCTTGGTACTTCTCGCGCAAGTGTGGCATCATTGCAATCGCTTCCAGAGTCCGTGGTGCTACCGATGCAAGAGTATCCATTTGCTCTCTTCCCTCAGTAAGACTTCTCTCATTAAAGTCTTTTAATGTTGCTGCAAGATAGATCATGACACCGTACGTTGGACGCATCCATGTTGGATTTAACTTCCCCCATAATCGAACGCCTTTCTTGCCAATCAACTCCGGATATTTGCCTTGCGGGAATCTGTCCAACAGATCGATCGTGTTGGGAACACCTGGAGGTCTGAATTGGGATCCACGAGCCAGCAGGCGCCAGCCTGGAAAATGAGGCATAAAGATACGCTCAAAGGTAGAAAAAGCCTCAAGTTGCTCAGATGCTGTGTTTGATGTAGCAAGTGTCTTCACGTAGGTGAGCCAGTTCTCAGATGACATGCCAAATCCACGCTTTTGGAAATCTTCAACGATTTTGTACAATTTCGAACTCTGGCCGGCTCTTCCGACCATTGCCATATAGATGGAGAAATGTCGCGACAATATGAAACGTTGTGCTGGGATAATGTCTTCCTCTGCTGGATATCGGGGATGTTTGTCACGCTTGTAAGCAGATTTCGGTGCTAGAACTTCTGAACTGCTTATTGATTGATCCAGAAAGTCTTCAACATAGGGAGTTGATTGGGATTCAGTATCAAAAACCAGCTGAGACGAAGTTTCAGGTGAAGAGATATCTGGAACCTCTGAACTGCTTGTTGGTTGATCCGGAAGGTCTTCATTATCATGAGGAGCTGATTGGGGTTCAGTATCCGAAGCCAACTGAGACGAATTTTCAAGTACGGAGATATTGCCCTTGGGTATTGGCGGATTACCCATACTAGTGGCTGGCGTGTCAATGGTTGGCGCAACAGGAGATCTTATCAACATTTCCCCTGCTCTTACCAATGCCAAATCCCAGCACTTTTGGACCGTCTCCAAATTTTCAGCTTGCGAGTACACTTCCATCAACACAGCGAGGAAGCGTAAAGAGGGAATGACAATGCGCCCGTCTGAAGCCAAGGCAGTTTCAACATTCTTTGTATACTCTTTAAGCAACTGTTCTGTCCGACCGTGCATTCCCTCCGCACTATAAGCTTGCAATACTGGTTCATAGAGCACTGAAGGGAACGCCTCATGTACAGGTAAGCTGCTAGTTCCAGGGCGGGGTAACTTGCTGCCGAACTGTCGTCGATCGAAATCAAATATTGCCTTGAAAAGAAAATCCTCGGACATGGCTAGACGATACCCGGAGTCGTCGAGACCGTCTCCCGGAGATGACCGCACGAAAGCGTCCCTCTGAAGAGTGGCCCTCAAAATAAGAACGCGAGCGCTCAGGCCGAGGTTTTTGAATCTCTCCTCCATTTCCTTTTTGATGATATAGATCATATCTCTGTTGCCTTGTCGAACGTAGCCATATAGTACTAAGGTATAATGGAATTCAGTAGCTTGAATTTTGCGGCCGCGCTGTAGGCCTCGAAGAAGGCGCCGAGCTGAATGAGGTTGTCCGATAATGACAAAACAGAGCATTATAGCAGCATAAGTCATCCCATCAAACTCTATCCCTGCTTCTTTCATACGAGTTTGAATTCGAGAGACCGAGTCGAGATCTGCTCGAAAGGCGTGTGACCATAGCAAGACATTCCACATCCGAGTGCGCGAGCCGGACAGAGACAAAGCAAGACACCTTTCTGCCATCTCTTCGGCTTCCTGAAAGCGCTGGTTTCGGCAATAAACCTCGACTACCGTATCCATCAAGGCTGCAGGCATTCTGCCTTGCTTTTTTTCTGCCATCTGACATAGCGCGACAGTATTTTCAACATCACCCAGTCTAGCGCACAGGCCCATCAATGTACCATATGTGTACCAGTTTGGTTTATAGCCCTTACGGTGCATCCATCGCCAAACTCTGAAAGCCCCAGAAGCATTGCGAGCGTTGGCGTGAGCTAAAATGAGAGCATTCCAGCAATATAGACTTTGGTCCACTTTATAAATATGTGCGATTCTATTGAACTCGCGTTCCGCTGATGGATAATCAGCCATGATTGCATGAGCATAGATAAGACGTGCAACCCATCTCGGAGTCGGTGGCGTTTTGTGGTCAACATTGGGGTTTTTGTCGGAGGCCCCATACAGCTCTACCATCTTGTTGAATGTTTCTTGTGCTTTTGAGGTGTCACCTGATCGAGAATACGCGAGGAGCGCGGCATTGTAATGTCCTATCGCCGGCTGTGTGAAGAAATGTGTACACTCATCAAGGAGAAACTGGACCCCATAATGGGTCCTCATCTCGGCCAACATTTCCAACAGTTGTTGAATGAATTTTTTGGTTGGCCTGCCCTCACTCAAATGCCATCGGAAATTTCGATAAAGAATCATCGAAAATGCTCTGCTCGCACGTGTCCCAACTCTGAGCAGAGTCTGAATGGCGTCCTCATAGTGACTTTGTTTAAGAAAACACAAGTTGGCCGATCTCCTAGTTAGAGACAATGCAGTCTCGGTAATCATGCCACGCATAATTTCATCGGATCTGAACACATACTCGAGCACATCTGAAGCCAATTGTACGTCGGTAGATGTTGCCGAGTTCTCCTCGAGATATTCGAGGAAAGAGTCAAGATGACTAGGCAGGTCACTGACCGAAGCCAAGGTAGACGGCAGTGCGTTAGAAATCTCCTCGTGCTTTTTGTTCCAGATGTATGACAGCTCTGGCCATTTCGAGCACTGAATAGCGATTTTAGTGGCCAGCGACCACACATCTATTTCAAGGCCCTTTGCGATAGCCTCGTCACATAAACGTTCAACCACAGGCAGATGACCTGCTTCAAGTAAAGGCTTGATCATGATCTCATAGTCGTTCGCGCTGCGTTTATCAAGATCAATTTCTTCAAGTAAGCTCATAGCTCGCTTAACATCAAGAGTCCTGTCCGACATAGAAAAATAGGCCATGAGACGAAATCTTAACTCCGGATCCTGATCGCCTTGTTCCCATAAAACCCATGCTCGGTCGTAATCTCGATGTAATCTGGTCTGTGAAACCGTGCTGGAATTAAGGTTTTCAATATCAGGTAAATGATATAAAGCTGCGGAAGTATGTGTTCGCCTCGAGGATCGCGGGATGTTGGCTTGGGACGGTCCATGGGAGGCGGACCGGCTGTGAGAGCGAGACGCTTGAGAGTAATTCCTCACAAAATTCGAAACTCGGCGTCTTTTGTGGATGTTGACATTGATCTTTTTTATCTTCGAAGCCCATGCGGCGGCGCTGACAAGACATTTACGAGGGTAGAGGAAGTCGAGAAAAACGTCAGGCGAAGATTGAGTGGAGATAGGGGTCGGTCGACCGGGATTGGACTCATGGTGAGGTTGCCAAAGGCTCGGGTCGGCGTCAGAGAATTGGCATTTCCAGAAAGTAGGGTCGAGAGTTCTTTGACTGCGAAGGACGCCTCCGTATTTGTGCAGTACGCCTTGTCCGGCAAACTCGAGACATCCTACAGCTCGTTCCAGCATTACTCGGTCGGACACGTAGGGTGCGGAGGTGGATTCATATGCGAGGATTTTGGGACAGTGTGACGAACATATCGAAGCTTAATATAACCCGAAAACTATTCTAATTAGAGAGAATAAAATACGGACAGCCCGGCTTAACTCACGTGTTGCACCTCTGAAAATGGCAATTAACGAGTGCTGAAAAGATTTGAAGTCTGATAAACCTGGCAGTCAAAACATGAATTAAGATATGGAAAGAATCAAAAAGAGAAAAAGGAAAGAGAGATGTTGTACACCAGCTTGTGCTGTCGCAATGGACGTCAAATTGCTTCCGGAAAACAATTTGATATTAGAGCTTGGTCGTCAGAAGTTGTCCCCGGCGCCGGTCAATCCTTTACCCGAGCACACACCCGACACCAATATTTCCCCGCCATATTCAGACTGCCATTATTTCCCCATCCACCACAAAATGGAAATCACGGATTTGTTCTTCACACGCCGGGAAGAGTCCCTTCTCTCTGGGGACTACAATACCTACCGCGCACAAACGTCTCGTCGTTTACACACTATTCGGAAGAAGCTTGGACGCACAACGCCCAAAGGTCGAAAGTTCAATGCTGAAGCTCCCGTAACTTCTGAAGATGTTGCATCTGATTCGCAGTATGTTTAATGCCATTGGAGTCTGTGTGGTTATGTTTCAAATCATGCCAATGCTAACCTGGTAAAGAGCCGCCCATCTCCTTATCCTGAGCGCCGAGCGAGCATGGGCACAGGCAATGCATATGAAAGCTGTCCATTCGGCCGATCCGTCAGCGAAAGGCGTTATGGGGCCTACGCGGCGACACATAATCAGCAGACTGACCAAAGCGTCTCGGTATGCCGAACGACTCGTTTCTGTCCTGCAAGACCAATCTCTCTCGGGCGCATCAGATATCGACCTTCTAGATGCTCGTGCCTACCTTGCTCTGTTGTCGGGCGGATTACACATGGAAAAACAGAAATGGGATCAGTGCCTTCAGCAATTTAGTTTGGCTCGAATTATATATTCTGCTCTCAGCCAGAAAGAGAGAAAGGAGGCATATCGCGAAATCATATCGGTCACAATTGATCCTTCCCTTCGCTACGCCGCGTACCAACTCAAGATATCCCGCAATAAGCCCTTGCCTTCACTCGCAATTGAACGTTTTCCGGGCGGCAACGACGTTCGTGCTGAGCTCGAGAAAGTTGACCCGAATTGTTTGATTGTGGACGCTGCGGGAACTACAAGACTAGCGGGTGGTGAAATTGAGAAGCTGCCGGAGACTATTGCTTGGAGGTCACGCTCGGTTCCTATCGAAGATGCATCTATAGCACAAGCGCTTGCAGCTGCTACTGCTGCCGAGTCTAAGCTTTCTTCGTTCTTACAGGAGCGACCTTCGGCATCTCCAAGGGAAAAAGCTGCCGCTTACGACAATGTCATTTTAGCTAGTCAAGAGATTGTTGATGCCACTAAAACAGCTATTGACGACCTTACCAACGAAGGTGTTGACAGGGGAGATCGAAGAATGCAGGCTCTGCAGGTTACCCGGACTGCGGTCAACTATTCTCTCGTTAGTTGGAGAGTGGGTAGAAACCGTGTTCTAAGCGGCGAGCATGATGGATTGTTACTGGATGGTGAGCAGACAAAGGCTGATGAGCGTCGAAAGACTGCGCGTCAGGAGAGCGGCGGCAAGATTCTGTCACAACTCCGTGAAAAGGTGGCACTATACGATTCTGTATTGCAAAGCTTGGACTTTGTACAAGAATTGCCCGGTGTTGCAGGCGACACGGACTTTGTTGATGAACTCGAAGTGAAGCGTAACTACTTCCGGGCATTGCGGTAGGTTCCCTTTCATTTCTCCCCTTTAGTTTTCGGTTACTCATGGTTGTGTCACAGGTGTTTCGCTATCGGCCGCTCTCATTCATTCCAAGAGAACACTAAAAATGCACTCGCTTTATTCTCCCGTAGCAGCGAACTCGCCGCGACCATTCAAAAAAGCGGCAAAGGTATTACGGCAAGCGCGGGTCCACCCAGGCTAGATGTCTCAGCTGAGGAGATTGAATTCCTTGCCGCGACATCGCAGGGATTTGAAGCAAAATACCGGGGCTTGGTCAGTCTTGACAGACTATCCGAATCGAAGCAGGACCTTGCACGCTTCCAGTTGCCATTGATTGAAAGAATGGACGAATACGCGGTGGAAAGCCTCGACCTCAATAAGCTTGTTCCTTTCCCACCCAAGATACGTGCAGTTCCCGTCAAGCCACTCTTTTTGGACGTGGCATGGAATTACATTCAATACCCTCGCGAGCGAACAGAACAAGAAGAGGCGCCAAGCACAGAGGGGCGTCGTGGCTGGTTCGGTTTTAGACGATAGACAGATAAAAAACATACTTAATCCAGAGTCATGAGGTTATTTCTGTTGCGTTAAGAGCTTATGGCCCTATAGTTATAACAAAATGACAATTATTGGGGTCTAGACAGTAGTTAATCATCATACATAACTCCAGCCAAAAACATGACTCGGGCATTCCGAGTCATGAATCACGGTCCACCCTTGCTCTTTTAGGGCTAGCGGCAGGGGTTTTAAGCTCTTTGGGACCTGATAGGGCAAGTCCACATCATGTGATCCATGGAGCCCTCAGCCGGGAAGTCCAATGCCGAATCACCCCATCTGAGTTCTGGCGTTAAATCAAAAGGAGTATGACACATGATGTGTACGCAATCTTCAGCTATTCTTCAGTTATACGCTCTGTTTGATAAGATGCGACTCAATATGAAACGAAATCGCAAACCAATTGATAGCAGAAAGCTCATGGCAGGTGTTTTCATCTACAAAGCAGCATAGACGGGACAATGATGCAAAGTACGGAGTACAATCGAGTATGGAAGTCCGGCGGTTGCTAGGTGTACATCCCCCACAAAACAGTGTAATCAAGCTCATAATATTGGTCAATTCTCTTCAAGGAAGGAAGGAAATAATTTAATCTTTATGACTTAGAAACTTAGAATCACAAAATTCAGGGTTAAGGGCTCGCTAGTTTCGAGATACATCGACCGAACATACAGTACGTACTACGAGTTGCTATTCCTCAAGGCTTGGCGCGGCCGACTCCTTTTCTTCTCCACTCTTCATTTCCTCTCGAGGCGCTTGCCTTTTAACTCCAGCATTTTCCTTGTGTCATCTGCGACTCGCCCAGACAGACACAAGCATCCCATACAGCCAGGCGTTTCTACAACTTGTCAACAGCGTCCTGTAGCACATCATGGCCGAGTTCAATGGGAGCTTTGCCTCCCCGGTGGCAGACGCCAGCGTCATGGCTCAACTTGCCAACCCCTCTGATGCTTTGTACTCCTTTGTCAATGGCCTCACTATCTGGAGTGGCCTCCTCTACCTGCTTCTTGCAGCCATTGTTTACGACCAAGGTGCGTGATTTATGGTCTATTTGTCGTGTATATTCCCGCAATCTGACAACCGCAGTGAAATACATCTATCTGAAAGGCTCGATTGTCGGCCCGTCCATGAAAATCCCTTTCATGGGTCCTTTCCTCGAATCCGTATTCCCCAAGTTCACCAAATACAAGGCCAAGTGGAACAGCGGTTCCTTGAGTTGTGTATCGGTTTTCCACAAGTAAGTGCAATCCCATCCATCTGCTCGCTCTCGTCTCGGGCCATTGTTAATACGGAAGCGCGCAGGTTCGTCGTGATCGCATCCAGCCGCGATCTCTCTCGCAAGATCTTCAACTCTCCCGCCTTTGTCAAACCCTGCGTCGTGGACGCCGCTCACAAGCTCTTGGGCCCCACCAACTGGGTCTTCTTGGACGGCAAGGCCCATGTCGAATTCCGCAAAGGCTTGAACGGCCTTTTCACTCGTCACGCTCTTTCGCTGTACCTCCCTGGTCAAGATGAAGTCTACGACAAGTACTTCAAGCATTGGGTTGAAGTCTCCCGCAAGAACGACCTCAAGCCGATTCAATTCATGCCCGAATTCCGAGAGTTCATGACTGCCATTTCTTGCAAGACCTTTGTTGGAAATCACATGGACGACGAAACTGTCAAGAAGATCGCCGACGACTACTTTTTGATTACCGCCGCTCTCGAGCTTGTCAACTTCCCTATTATCATTCCCTTCACCAAGACCTGGTATGGAAAGAAGGCCGCTGATATGGTCATGGTCGAGTTCGCTAAATGTGCTGCTAAGAGCAAGGCTTATCTTGCCGCTGGCGGTGAAGTCACTTGTATCATGGATGGCTGGATCAAGCTTCAAATGGAATCAGCTGCGTATCGCGAGAAGGTTGCTAAGGGTATTCCCGTGGATGACTCCGAAAAGCCTGCTTCTCTTCTTCGTGACTTTACCGACTACGAGATCGCCCAGACTGTGTTCACTTTCCTGTTTGCTTCTCAAGATGCTACCAGTGCGGCTTGCACCTGGTTGTTCCAGATCATGGCCGACCGTCCCGAGATTCTCGACAAAGTTCGCGAGGAGAATTACAGATTGCGCAACGGTGATCGCAACGCTCCTTTGACCATGGATATGTTGGAAAGCATGACCTATACTCGTGCTGTTGTCAAGGAATGTCTTCGTTACCGCCCACCTGTCATCATGGTCCCTTACGTTGCCAAGAAAGACTTCCCTATTACCGATACTTACACTGTGCCCAAGGGCTCTATGATCATTCCATCGGTCTACCCATCGACTCACGACCCCGAAGCTTATGAGGACCCAGACAGCTTCAACCCCGACCGATGGATCACTGGTACCGCTGAGAGTCAAACAAAGAACTGGCTTGTTTTTGGAACCGGCCCACACTACTGTCTTGGACAGGTATATGCTACTCACAACCTCATGGGTTTGATCGGCAAGGCCAGTATGCACCTTGACTGGACGCATACGGTTACTCCTCAATCCGAGGAGATCAAGGTGTTTGCCACTATTTTCCCCCAGGTATATTCATTCTCTCTATGTCTTAGATCAAGTCTTATACTAACGCACGCAGGATGACTGCTACCTCACCTTCACCCCTCGGGAAAAATAAATGACGATCCCATCACATATAAATTCGAGCTTTTATATCCCATACCATCGCGATCAAGCAAGGCGAAATCAGGGCATTTGTTGTAATAACATGAGCAATCGACTCAGCTGAGAGCTGGACGATAGCCAAACACGTCTTAATTAATGAATTAGTTTATTTGCAATTGGCGTTCTACTTGCGTCCGAGTCGGCAGCAGCGACAGCTACTTATATAGAGACTTGGACACTCGGCGAGTCTTTCTTCTCGTTTTGACTGTTCTCTCGCGTGTCATACCAAAAGCGCAACTACTAATATTTGTTTTCTGGGGTGATGATTTCAGTTCAGTACATATTTTTCAATCAATCCTTCTTAAATGATCAGCCATCACAATTAGAATCATTCTGCGATGTAGATAATCACGGAAGTCGGGTGAGCGGCGAAATCGGAGTGACATCAGCGACCAGTGGGGAGAAGCTGGCTCTAGAGTCTGGAGAAGCCTTAATACAACCACCTCGCCAATATCTTTCTCAATCACACCAACCATTGTGCCTCAATTTTTTCTGTACCATATCTCATTACTAAACGTTTTTGACATCACAATGCCCAGCAGTCTAGCAAGCGCCGTCGCCCGCCACAGCGCAAACTCAGTCTTCCGAACTTCATCAACCGCACGAAGCAGCTTGATTTTCGGCTCGAGGAATATTCAGATTGCGTTGCCAGTAGTGTCTCGAAGCTTCTCAACAGAGCGATATCAGCTTCCCAGAGTTACGCATACCCGGACACAACGCCTCCAAAGCAATGTGAATCACCAACAACGCCGAAAGTACAGCTCCGAAAACGCCTCGGGAATCAAATCAATCGGCTTCGACGATGTAAGCAAACCACCCCCCCTGCCCCCCAAGTCCCCCCTCTCACCACACTCTCCTCCATAGCTATGAAAATGTCTAATCTTTTTTGGGGGGGTGTGAACTAAAATAGATAAACACAAAAATCTCCCTCTCGCCTTCCTCCCCCCCCTCAAACATAATCCTAATCGACGTCCGCGAACCCGCCGAACTCGCCGCAACGGGTATCATTCCTGGCGCCGTCTCGATTCCGTTGGCTTCTCAACCGGATGCCTATTTCCTGCCGGCGGAGGAATTCGAGACCAGATTCGGATACGCGAAGCCTTCCGCCGACGCTGCCGCAGGTGAAGTACCAGAAGGGAAGAAGGAGATTGTGTTTTATTGCAAGGCGGGCGTGAGGGCGCAGGCGGCGGCGCAGTTGGCTGTGCAGGCTGGATATGATCCGGATACGTTGGGGGTGTATCATGGGAGTTGGTTGGATTGGTCTAGCAGGGGAGGGAAGGTGGAGAGGTGGGAAGGTAATGAGTGATTCTATATATCTTACATGGCTGGGATAGTACATCCCAAGTAGTTATAGGTTGCCCAGGTGAAGTGGAATAATTATATAAGACTCAATCACAATCTACCTACACATCAGATCAAAAAAGCATACAAACTTTTCCGTTCTTCATTCAGACATATTTTTTGACTCATCTCATCTGATAGTGTGGTTCGTTCAAGGAATATCGAAAAGCGGCTTCATCTTCTTGATCAATCCCCATTCCTCCATGGTGACATCCGACCTGTAGAATTCTTTCAGTGTGTCGATACTCTTTCGTGAGATTTCGGAGTACAGTGTGTCGCTTTCTTCCAGTTGTCGGCCGTAGGAGGGTTGGTTGGCGCCGTCGATCTTGACGGCGACGGAGGGTTGGCCGCGTTTGCAGACTTGGATAGCTTTGTGGTCTCGTTCGATGGATGACCTAGAGTTATATTAGTGAAATGCTTTCGCTTTGATGCAAAGACGGAGAAGGGGACTTACACTCTTCCGAGTTGGATGATTTCCTTCTGTCCAGCTGCATTCTGCTTGACGACCGCGATAGGTGTCAACAGTTTCAAGCTACCTTCAACAACATCCACACCCACGACGATGGGATCTTTCTTGTTGAAGACGGCAACTGTCTTTAGAACGCAAGGAAACACAGCATGCATCTTGGATTCTTCCTTTCTCTGCTCGGTCAACTCGGCCATATGCTTGGTGAAGTCATCGAACAGATGATAGATAATATCAGCTGTGAAGATCTTGACGCCTACGTCGTCTGCGTACGCTTGGGCTTCTTTATCAACCTTGACATCGAAACAGAGCATGACTGCGTATTCTTTGAGACCCTTTTCTAACATGGTACCCGCCAGCATGACATCACGCTTGAACACAGGTCCGATCGAAATGTTAGACACGGGAATCTTGGAAACCCTAAGGAACTCAAGCAAGGCTTCAAGGGAACCAAGAGTAGATGCCTGCACGGAAACACCACGTTGGTCCTTGGAGACCTTGCTGAGCAAGTTTTCAAGATCAGACATGACCTCTTCCTCCAAGTCTTCTTCGTCGTCATCGGGACCGACGACCATCAACCTGGAACCGGCAATGGCATGTTCCAAGTCATTAGCAGCGATTTTAACACCGAGGGCTGCCTTGACTTCCTTGTTGTGAACATATTGAGACTTCAGTCGAAGTTCCTTGAGCGGTGCTGGTGTTAATAATGCTCGAATATTCGTTGCTATAGGCCCGTTCAGACCACATAACACTACTCGATCACCCTCTCGGAGGATACCGTTCGACAACACAACATCAATGGTTGTACCGAGACCCTCAATGACCTTGACTTCAAGAACTGTACATTCGACCTCAGAGAGGTACATGAGGGAGTTGGTCATACGCTCCTGAGTAAGGGTAGTCAAAAGCTTAAGCATATCTGGAATACCCTCACCAGTGTGCGCAGAAGTGGGCACAAGAGAAACGTTACGAGCCATCGACTTGTTCTCCCAGTAAAGCTCGGAGTTGAATCCCTGCTCGGCAAAGGCGAGTTTGGTCTGCTCGACACGGGATCTGAATTCGTTGACGACACCCTTGCTCTGCATGGCCAAACTTTCCTGGAAACCATTGTTATCAATCTTCTTCCATCCGTAAAGACG
This sequence comes from Talaromyces verruculosus, assembly GCA_001305275.1. NCBI lineage: Eukaryota > Fungi > Ascomycota > Eurotiomycetes > Eurotiales > Trichocomaceae > Talaromyces > Talaromyces verruculosus. Next base: position 64,429 of record LHCL01000014.1, read on the forward strand.
ATCAATCTTGTTCAATGCGACGATGAAAGGTGTTTTGCGGTCGCGGAGGAGGCGCATGGACTCCAAAGTTTGAGGTTCAAGGCCGTGCATAATATCGACGACCAAGATAGCGATGTTACAAAGAGACGAACCTCTTGAACGAAGGTTAGAGAAGGACTCGTGACCAGGTGTATCGATAACAAGAAGACCAGGAATCTTGAACTCGAATGCGCCATCCGGGTTCACAACGGCAGTCTTTTGCTTCAAAGCATCGACAGGGAAGTAGGTAGCACCAATTTGCTGGGTAATACCACCTGCTTCGCCCTCCTGGACATTGGTCTGTCGAATCTTGTCCAGAAGCTTGGTCTTTCCGGTATCGACGTGACCCAGAATACAGCAAATGGGAGAACGAAGGTTGTCCTTTGATCGAGCAGCGAGAGCTTCTTCGTGTTGTTTCCTGCGTCGTTCTGCGGCCTCTGCTTTCCTCTGGGCAATAGCTTTCTGAGCGGCGGTAGCCTCTTCGTCTTCTTCGTCGGAGGAAGTCTCCGACTCTGATTCTGAGTCAACGTCCTTTGCGGTTCCATTTGTCCGATTGGCAGTATCTTCCTCTTCCTTGACTTGCTTGTTGTCCTGTTGCTCCTCGTCCGAGTCTGCATCCCAGCTGTCCTTCACATCATCTTCAGCAACATCTGCCTTAGCAGCTGCCTCCCAATCTTCCTCAACTTCCTCATCTTCCTTTGCCTGGGCCTTGGCCAAAGCCTCTTCCTCCTTTCTGCGCTTTTCGTCCTCGGCTTCACGTTGTGCTCTTGCGGCGGCAGCGGCAGCCTCTAGATCGACCTCGTCCTTCTTCGGTCCCTTCTTCTTGCGGTTTGTCACGACCGTCTTCTTCTTTTCGGATGGTTCGCCGCCCTTCTCTGCAAGACCAGCGACATGGCCTACACCAGCAGCCAACATCTGCTTCATACGCAGCTCATTGCGTTCTTTGGCCTCCTTTTGGGCCTTGGTAAGGAGCTTGCCTTCTTTCCTAAGCTGCTCCTTCTTTTCCTTCTCCTTCTCCTTCTTGCGTTGACGGGCTTCCTCTTTTTTCTTCTCTTCCTCTTCGAGCTTGCGTAGACGTTCGGCTTCTGCGGCTTCAGCTTCGGCTCTCAGACGCTCTTCCTCCTCCTGTGCCTTCCTAAGCGCTTCCTGTTGTTTTTGAATAGCAGCCAAGTGTGCGGGAAGCTTCTTCTTTTTGCCTGCAGGCTCGGCTTTGGCAGCTGGGGCAGGGGTAGGTTCGGTCTTGACTTGGACAGCCTCTTTGACTGGTTCTTCCTTGGCGGGGGCAGCGGGCGCAGCAGCCTTCTTCTTCGCGGCCTATTTCAAATTGTTAGCGCATGGGTTTTGAATTCTTGTCAACTAACTCAAGATACTTACCTGTTCCTTCTTTCTCTGCTTCTCACGCTCTTTCTTTTCCTTTTCTTTCTCCTTCTTAGACTTCACTTTGCCACCCTCCTCGGCTTCTTCTTCAGGCTCGGCCTTCTTAGGAGCCGGCGCAGCCTTGCCCTTCTTGGGCTTTCCAGCAAAGACATCGTCCTCATCAAACGTACCCTCCTCCGGCGCTTTGCTGGCAAAGTCAACAGCAGCGTCGCCATTGGTGTCCGCCTGTGTAGGGTCTTCTCCTTCCACGAAATCGTTGTCAACTGCCTTGCCCTTCTTAGCCTTCTTCGATCGGTTCTTCTTCAAAGCGGCCAAAAGACCTCCTCCTCCTCCTCCTCCCATCTGGTCGTCATCACCGTTGGCCTCGGCATCGCCATTTGCCTCAGCAGGAGCGTCTGTCGCAGGAGCAGCGGCTGATTCTCCGAGTTCCGCTTCCCAGTCCTCCTCCTGTCTCTTATTTCCTTTCTTCTTGGGCGCCATTTCGAAAACCTAAGTTGTTACGATGTCGTTTAATTTAGTTGCGTGGACTGTATTCGAGCTGTATCCAGTAAAGGACAGCATCCGCCGTGTAGAAAATTTTTTTTCACAAGCACAAGCACCCGTTGTATACGCTCACAGATCCAAAAAGCCGTGTGCGATTTGTGGTGGCGTGAAAACAGATTTCGATAGCGGAGGAGTTAGTATCGATAAAGTAGGTAGTCTCGGAGATAGATGTGTGTGCGTGTCTGTTCTCCGACAGAAATAATGACCCGGTCTTGAAAAAAATAGAACCGAGATAAACAAAAGAGCGTTAAATGAAAAAAAAAGACTCCCCGGAGCAGCTTCAATAAGACTGTGAAAATAGAAGGAGAGGTCTTGCAGTAGTCGGAGGGGTGAGAATTTTGGATATTGCCGGCGGTGGGGGGATGTTGCCTGAGGCGAGAAATATTTATTTATTTATTTTAGAAGGGCTCGCCGCCTCGGCTGTACCAGGGAAGAGATACACAGCGCTACACGGTATATAGCCAATCTCTGTTCCCTTATATAGTGACACTCTGGCATAATCAACATTATATTGCCACTGCCTGGTCATGTTCCAACATCTCATAGATACATTGCTTTTAGCACGGCTATAGCGCTTATACATGGAAACACACGAAATGACTCTATTATCCAATACTTCAAGCTTCTGCAGCCGCACTGACATCTGGCGAGCTGCGCCTTTGTCTAGGCCCTGGCAGAAAAGATTCGTCAGATGCCGTGGAAGATATTGATATCGTCGAGTCCCGTTTTGAGACTTGCGGGGTCAGAGGGGAAGGCCCTCGAGAACTCGACGGCCTGGTACTCTTTTTACGCCTGTGACCCTGTGACTCTGTTGCAGTAGAGACGGTGCTCTCGGGAGTCGAGCTTCGAGACAAGCCCCGAGTGTGAAGCGACTGTGAGTTGGAGCGAGTATTGCGGCGAGCTCGGCCTTCATGCGTTTTAGCAACACTAGACATTTGCCGATGGTGTTGATGTTGGTGATGGGTATGGAGATGTCTGCGCGAGCGTGACCATCTAAAGGGCAGCCACCACAACCAACCACCCTCTTGACGGGCTCGTTGGCGTTCTCGCTCATGAACTTTTCGGCGGAGTACTGCACGTCTTTCGTTCTCTTTCTCCCAGTAGTCTGCTCGGTATTCATCCCAATTCTCCCGGAATTCGGGAGAGAATGCTTTAGGTAGGAGTAATAGCCGTATGTAGTCTCCTCCAGGTGCCAGATCTTCCTCAATAAATGCCGAGTCACTCTCGTGATCATGAACGGAGTGGTGCTGCCTGGCAGCACGCTTCTCGGATGAATGTAGCTCAACATATTGAAAGTTCTTCGGCGATTGGAACAGCGAGGAGTATGGAAAGATAAAGGAGAGCAATGATAGCAGCTCTTTCCACCACGGACCGCGAATCAAGACTATCTTGGTATTCATACCCCTCAAGCCTCGATTGGCAACGGCGAACCAGCGCCGGGGCCATCGCATCCCTCGTTCCCATTGTCCTGTACCCCAGACCAGAATACCAGTAACAATGCCGCCCATGAAGGCCACCTTCTCCGCAGTTTCTACCATCCAATATACTGAGCCTCCTACACCGCTCCCATCTTCTCTAGGTCGCATAAACAATGCATAGAAAAAATACGCAATCCATAGCGCCAACAGCAGGAGGAAAAGGGTGTTTTGTCGACGACGCTCTCGTAGAGCCAAGTACTGCGCGCGCAAGGAGCTTTCGAGTATAAGTAAGTTCAGGTATATCTGCGGCGGCGACGAGGGTAATGTCGCGAGCGGGTCTGGTGTTGCAGGTCGGGAATCCGTCGCGGTCTTTGATCCTTCAAGGTAGGACTTGGGCAAGGGCGCCGGCGCATCGTTGAAGGGAAGGTGTGCCTCTGGCGGCGGTGCACCCTTGACCAGCTGGTCTAGGCGAGAGGCAGCCATGTGAGATATCCGCTGTTGCCGTGGTCAATACCTAGGTCTATTTGCAGAGACAACCAGTTGGCTGTATGTATTTGGCCCGAGGCCAACCATTTATCGCATCACGGGCTATCAGAGCACTAGTCGGACAGTCGAATGTAATTCCTTTCAAACAGAATCAGTCCGGTCGTTGATGTGAATCGACCATGAATGTGATGTCAGGTCCTCCAGAATGGAGCTAGTCGTAGTCGAGCCGAGGAAAGAATACTAATTAATTCCTTAATGGTCAGGCAGCAACGCAACGGACAAAAAGCAGTGGCGACCGGCGCGGCTTCCCAGTTTGTCCGAATCCCACGCCTTCAGGAAGGAAGGAGCCAGCCAAAGTCCGGTCTAACTCCGCGGGCCAACCAGAGGGCCCCGATCACTCATGCTTCAGGTCATAATGAATTAATGAATTAACGATGGTGCCTGCCCGCCAACTCCCCCCTCGATCAGATCACTTCTCCTGCTTTCTTCTGAATACTACACTAACTCACCTTCGTATTCAGTTAGCAAATGCGCCAGAGTCCGTTATCGACGCTGTCTTATAGGTCACGAGCGATTTTGCCTTTTAAAGCCGGTGCTCGCCTTCGTCATTGTTGATCTGTTCTTTTTTCTTCTCATTCTAAGCACCGCTTGAACAATTCCAACAACTCGTGTCGTCCGTGGTTTATGCTAAATGAGTGGCAGGAGATCTCCTGTCATTCTTGTCAACAGAATAAATCAAGGTGTTTCCAAAGCGACTTCGTTCGGTGCAGTTGTCGGCAGGGTTCTACTCACGGAGGCCACGAGAAACCGTCTCGTCGTTGAGCCGATTTCGTCCGATCTACCCTCGGAATATATCCATTGACGCTCGGCGAAGTACTCCCCAGTACACTGTTATCATAATGCCGTCCGTGGAGACTGTCAGTCAACGTGAAGGTGCGATGCGCAATGAGGGATTGCCGGAAACGACAGACTCGGGGCGTAAACTACCACATTCCGTGACACATGGGATGGCGCCTACATCATCTGCTTGGTTACCTTTGGGTATGAAAGAAACAATTCACCAATGGGTAAGTCCAATTGAATCTTGTCTCATGTCAAGACTCGCACCTAATTGTTCTGAATAGTGGCACAAAGCGCCTGCTGCAGTGGCCGAACACAGAGTCCTCTCAACTATACCCTATCTTCAAGAAGCTCCGACTCAACGACAAACCGGTAATACCGCAAGCGCTCCAAACTCACCCAGTGCGACCGACAGTCTACAGGCAGTCGATCCCAGCCAATCCGGCGACGAGGTTGTCAACTCGAACAACGACCCATATGGACCCCGCCGCTGGCGCTCGCGAATGGTCGAGCTGAGCGGCAAAAATCGAGCTCTGAATGAGTTCTCTGTGGAGCGTGTCGGCGAGAAGACCGACCAAAACCTAGTTATGCTACATGGATATGGTGCTGGGCTAGGATTCTTCTATAGAAACTTTGAGCCATTGAGTCGCGCCAAAGGTTGGCATCTCTACGCTTTAGATTTGTTGGGCATGGGCCGCAGTACACGTCCGCCTTTCAAGATCAAAGCTACAGATCGGCAGGAAGCCATCACGGAGGCAGAGAACTGGTTCATTGACGCTCTCGAGGAATGGCGGATCAAGAGCAAGATTGAACGCTTCACGCTCATGGGCCATAGTATGGGCGGTTATATAGCTGCGGCTTATGCACTCAAATACCCGGGCCGCTTGAATAAGTTGATTCTCGTTTCGCCAGTGGGAATTCCCGAAGATCCGTATGCCGTGAACGAAGCCATGCCGACAGATTCGATAGAAGGCAATGCCAATGGAAGGGCACCACCTCGTCTACCGCGCCTCATCACTTACCTCTGGGACGCCAATGTCTCGCCTTTCAGCTTCGTTCGCTGGTCTGGCCCCTTCGGTCCGGGTTTAGTGTCGCGCTGGACTTCTCGACGATTCTCACATCTACCATATGCAGAGGCGTCGGCTTTGCACGACTACACATATTCTATTTTCAGACTTCGCGGTAGCGGCGAGTATGCGCTTACATATCTCCTGGCGCCGGGCGCATTCGCACGAAGTCCCTTGATCCGTCGTATCCAAGGCATTGGCCGACAGGTCATTCGGCCCGATTCGCCTGCCGCGTTGACATCGGCATCTGATCCATCTGCTGTTGCAGCAACCGCGTCTCAGCCGCAGAAGGAGAACGGCATACCTGTCATCTTCATGTATGGTGACCACGACTGGATGGACGTTGCCGGTGGTTTCGCAGCGAAGGAGAAATTAGAGGAGGAAAGACGTCGCATATTGAAGGACGCTACTCCCGAACAACGCGCGGCAGATAATGGTTCCGCCAAAGTGTATATTGTTAAAAACGCCGGTCATCATCTGTACCTCGAGGGAGACGAAGAGTTTAATGAAATAATTTTGAAAGAGATGGAGGATGTTCGACGGCGAGAAGCAAAACGTCAATCATAGTCGATCGACTCAACATTTTGTTTTTGTTTTACGCCAATTACTATCTGCCTAGATGATCGATTTTTTTGTTTTGGAGTTAGGAGGAGCCTTTGGCTTGTTTGAGGTGCAGCGTATTTGTGAACGTATAGACTTTCTTTTTGAGTTCATTTTTATTACCATAATCAGTTCGATTGGCGCGAAGAACAATAGACCGTCACATCATACATCAAATATTCAAAACATGGACAAGTACATATATCATCTTATCATAAGCCACTCCTCTGATCAATAATGTTAAGTCAACCCCAACCCAGTCAAAGACATAGGCTTCGCCGCCGCCGCCGCCGCCGCCGCCGACGATGAACCCCCCGAACTCCGTCTTCGAGCTTGTCGTCCAGCGAAAGGTGGTTGTTGAGAATGATGGTAATAATGCACCATCTTGTAATCTGCACCAAGACCTGAGAATGATGATGTCATGAACAGAGGACTGCTAATGTCGTGCCATCCGAACGAGGAGGAGGGTGTTTGTGATGAGGATGATGGTCGAGGAGACGACAGAGAATCGAGGCCGACGCTGGATTTGGAGGTTTGCAGTTGCTGGGGGTCTCGGAGTGGTTGTTGGTGAGATGTCGTTGTTGCTGTTGTGGAGGAGGGTTTGTGTGTTGAGAGGAGAGGTGATGTTTTGGATCGTCTGTGGAATTTCGGTCGTTGCGGTTTCTGTTGTTGTTGTTGCTGTTGGTGGGCTTGATGGTGGTGTTGATGATGTCGTGTCTGATCTTCCACCGCCGCTGTCGTCGCCAGTTTCGGCGAGAGCATCGGCGATGCAACGTGAAACCGTCTCGATGGTAGTTCTAACCGCTTATTGATTGATAGCCAAGCCTCGTCGTCATCATTGTCGAGCAGCAACTCGTCTTCGCTGCTATTGTTATAGCTCATGGATGATGCGGATGATGTTTGATGATGTATTTTTCGTGGCAGGGGTGTCCGCCAGCCGCCGACACCTTCAAAGTCACGCCCGGCGTTGCCGGAGATGAAGCTTGATAGTGCTTCGTGAGGGGGGTGGATGGGGATTTGGCCATGTTGCTTTACACTGTTAGCATGGTAGTCTCGTAGTTGCAAGGGTAACACTTACTGGATGGTTATGATGAAAGAAGTAATCCTCAACAACACTTTCTTTCGACGACAACGATCCCCTACGCGACTTCTGACCATACTTTGTCGCCCTCCCATAGGGCCCCGTCCGCTCAACGCCCGGCGTACTCCCCTCTGTAAGCGCAAGAAATGGTCCCGATGCCGGCGAATGAGCCGGAAACAAGAAAAAGTTTGCGAGCAAGGCAATAACTAGTTCAAAGTATACAACTAGAGCGCGGATAAACAATGTGGTTAGGGCTAGGGTTGCCGTTATGGAGGCGGAGAGGGCGAGAGGGATTGGTATTAGGAGGAGGAAGGGGAGGATGAAGATGTTTGATAGAGTTGTTGGCCACATTTTCCTCTTTGGGGCCCGAATGTAATGGGGATAAGTCTAGAACCTGGTCAGTGTATGCAATGAGATATTGAAGCCCATTGTCCCCATCATTGATGACCCCGATGCCCATCAACGAAAGGAAGAGGCCGAAGACATACCTCATAACCAAAATCCATACAATATAGACAGAATCTTCAAAGCTGCTCGGTGTCTTGTTACATAATTGCTCACAATCCATCCAAATCCTCATCAATCACAATCGAAGAAATCACCAGACTCCCCTGTCATGTCACACAGAACAGTCATCGAATGAATCACTCCCAAAAGTCGACAGCGAATCATATGATCTAGTCCGAGGCAATATCAGTCTCTTCACCCAAAGACAAAATCAATACCCGAGCCCGTCAAACCGGGAACACTGACGCACAGTCAGTTTTGCGACAGATCAAGATTGTCTGACCGTTGAACTTTCTTTGACATGTGACGCGGATCTCTGCGGGGGCGGGTTTTCTTGTCTGTCGCATCAACGGCGAATAATATAGCCAATAATTGTGCTTATAGGCATTACTACGAAAAAGTCGACAGATCTAGGCCGACGGTTAACCTGGACTGATAGTAACAGAAACTCTCAATCTTCTTTGGACACCTATCACACGATGACATAAATAGGGTTAGGGTTATGGCTTACTGCTTGGTGTCCAGACGACGCCCTTTGACTTGATCAGATACTGATTGTTAATGACATTTTCAAGACTACCTATATTCTATTCTGCAAAGTTTAACGAGAACAGACTATTGTGTTGGCATCCGTTTGGTCTGGAATAATGAGCTGTAGGGAGACACCAATCCCTCTAGCCAAGTAATCTTTACCATCTCAAAGAATAGCCAGCATGTTCTCCTGTGCCGGAGTGACGGACATTGATCTATATTTTTGAGCAGCCGAGAGATGTGATATTCAATGTCTTGCATCCTTCTTGTTCCCCACGTAGCATAGCACTGAAACATCAGACTGTATATCGTGCACTCATCTTCTACGCCAAATGCAATTTCGCATCGTCGAGTGCATTCCTTAAAGATTGCTTCAGCCTCGGGGGATTTCTTCTGGCAGATAAGCATATCCCCTTCATTCATCAATGACAGGATTGCCAGATCATGATTTTCGCCAAACTTTGCCTCGTATGCTTTAAATAGCTGGTGGTGGATCTTCTGTGCGCCGAGATATTGGCGTTGCCGTTCCAAGACTTTGGCCAAAGCAATCATGATATCAATGGAAGCTTGATCCTGATCTCCGCGAGCGCTTACAGCCAAGATGAGCGCATTCTGCAGCATCTTACTAGCATCGGCAAGATTACCTTGTTTTTCCATATTCTGTGCCAGTTGTTGCATGATATTGACAGTTTCGTGTGGTCCTGCCCGTATGTATTTTTGTACCCCCCGAATAGTATATATAATATCTCCTGTGCTTCGGCATCTTTCTCCTGACGAGTATAAACAGTTGCCAGGTTCGATCGCGGGGCCAGAAGGCGTACGCTTCTTCGGCCGTAGCATGCCACCATCCGCTGCACCAGCTCGATGAGCATTGTCTCAGCTTCAGAGTACCTCTCTTGTAGAATACGAACAGCCGCAAGGTTGCTCAATGCCTGCTGTGTGGATGGGTGATCGGCTCCAAGCACTACCTTGTAACTGTCCAGCGCTGCTGCGTAGATATCGCCCGCCTCGGTGATATTATTTCGTTTGAAGGCAATATTCCCGAGCAATATGAAAGCTCTGAGTGTCGATTCGTGCTCAGATCCTTCAGTTTCATTGAAAGCTTTCCACACTTTTCTGGCGATCTACTCAGCCTCATCTAGTCTGCCTTGGTATCGATACACCACACCTAGTCGATTCATCGTCACCAGTGTTGTCGGGTGATCTGGACCTGACAGGGTTGTCCGGCCTTCCAGAACGCGCGTATATATGTGCTCTCAGCCTCCTGCAATTCCCCATCTGCTGATAGGTGGTGCTGAGGTACTCGAGGGCATCGAGAATCTTGCTGTCCTGTAGCCCGAGTATTTCCTCGTATGCTTTCGATGCACGCAATAGCATTTTCTTTGCTTCTGTAACCGCCCCTTAGTTCTGGTAATAGACTCCGCGTGCATATATTGATTCTAGAGTTGATAGATGGAAAAGTCCTTCATCTTCGATTATTGCCTCGTGGGGGCCCGATTCTCCGCCACGGCAGTCATCGTTGGTAGGACTGTGATATCGGCACAAGTCTGATCGTGATTCTCTTTCCTGGACTGGGTGAGTATCTGGTGTGCCCGCTCATTCTCCATGTCGTGCTTGATAGTTGTGCCGTGAGAATTAAACACAGGTAGGTTCAACGTAAAGTCCCTAGATATAAGCTAAGTTACGTGTCTAGCGGCTGCGGATTACCTACAGTAGGTAATTAATACTGGTATCCCAGCATGCATGATTCAATGTTGACATTTCGACAATACCACACCACTGCCACCTTAATGCCTCCTTTCTAGGACACCATAACAAAACAACGAGTCAAGAAGTACAAACACCCAAGACTGACAGAATAAAATCCGACACTGCCGCAAAATCGAACGTCACGTGTGGCCGGGGCAATGTCGGGAAGACACATCCAAAGAAGCCGATTTGACACCGGCAAAGTCGGGAGTCTGATATCTCGCATTGAAAATCGTATAAAGTACTCAGATACGGTGCCATTTGCAGCCTCTCTGAGTTTTGCAGCGAGCAACACCTTGTCACCTCACCACCATGATGGAAAAGAAGCCGTATAATAACTACTTTGTCGGGGAAAAGGATTTGAAATATGTCCCTCCGTATTTCAGGGACACTCCGGAAACTACAAGCGAAGTAGACTGTGCCATCAAAGGAGTGTGGCCAGAATGGCTAAATGGAACTTTCGTGCGGTACGCTGTTGTAAAAACGTCTCATAACCTTGGAAACGTTTTAGGCATCTAACGAATTCTATAGAATCGGCGCAGGGAGATTCACTATCCCCCTCTCTGAAGATAACTCAAAACCAAATGCTGTTCTGCAGCATTTCTTCGATGGCCTGGGCATTCTGCACAAATTCACCATGTCCAATGGCCAGGTCCGCTACAGTAGCCGACATACTGCGGAAGGTGTAGTGCGCAGAGCTCAAAAGGAGGGCTTTGTCAGTACTCTAATGTTTGGGATTAATGCCAACACTCCTCTCAAATTGGCCCAGGACCCATGTTCAGCGCTGCTGGGAGCTCAGGTCTTTATTGCCCCATATATGAGTGCCCCGAAAAACCAAAGTCCCTGACTTGCATGTAGCAATCACTCTTTGTTCCAAATGGCCATTTGGAACCTGATGCGGCTAATGTCAATGTGGTACCTCGTCGAGGCATGCATTTGCCCAAGGACGATAATCCTCTGTCGCGAGGCGCGGCGTCCGAGAATCCGGCTGAGGAGGAGGTAAGACTTGTTCAAATATTGCCGCTCTAGACCTCTTATTGACAATCAAATGATTCAAGATCTTAGTCCACACGGATTTCAACATGCTACAAGTGTGCGATGCAAAGACCCTCGAGCCAAAGAGGCTATTGACATACGCCAACATCGACCCCGAACTGTCTGGTTTTGGCATTTGTGCCCACCCACCGAGAGACAGACAGCGTGGAACAACATATAACTATTTGATTTCACAAGAAGGTGTCATGTTTTGTTTCGCGTTAGACGTGGTCTCTAACCCTGCTAAGCTCCTTTGGAAAACGGCGCTTCCATGCAAGCCGTGCTATATCCACTCGTTGGCCATGACGCAGGACTATGTTGTTTTCATTCGTAATGTAAGTTCGTCCCCTGATGACAGAAGGAAACGGCTAATAGTATATACGATAGCCTATACATCTTGATGTTAGCGACACTACAAAACAGGTGATGGACATGTTGGAGGTTGAGTCGGAGTCTAACACCTTCTTCTACGTTTTGAGAAAGTCCGACGGAGAACTGTACGTTTTATAAAAATGTGTTATTGAGATGTGAAATAGTCTGCTGACCATATTAACCTTACCAGAATCGCGTCGTATTCTTCTCCGAACTTCATGTTCTTTCACTCCGTCAACGCATACGATTTTGTTGATGACGCCACCGGCGATACAAATATCCATGTAGATTTGTGTAGTTACGAAGGGAACGACATTCCATATCGCGAGTACACCTTAAGTAACGTCGTTGATCCAGCCAGGCCATATCAAGATGGAACGCTTGTCCGATACGAACTGGCATCGGTCAATAAAGCAGATCTTCAGAAGACTGAACGAGCGACAGTTGCGCAAGCTATTCCAGGCGTTGCATTGGAACTACCACGGATCAGTAAGTACATGTCCATGAATCCAGGCTATAGATATGTCTATGCCACAGGCGGAAATGCGGGTGCAAGTCCTGGAACCGAAGTCCCCATTGGGCGACTTGGAAATGGTCTCAAAGTCGTGCAGGCCGCTTTCTTCTCATGTATTGTCAAGACGGACTGGAAGACAGGGGGTTGGGTTAAGTGGCAGCCTGAAGATGGGGAAAGTTGTCCGTGTGAACCCATTTTTATTGCGCGTCCTAACGCAACTGAAGAAGACGATGGCGTCGTTTTGACTATTGTCATCAACAAGAAAGGGACACACAGTATTCTTGTTGCACTGAGAGGTACAGATCTGAAAGAGGTCGCCAGAGCCGACATGCCGCAGGTCTATGGTGTTGGCCCTCATGGTTCCTTTATCGAAGCTCCAGGAATGTATTGAGTTGAGACCAATGTGGAGGCAGAGGTAGCACTAATTTGTTTTTGAAATAGGGAAAACTTTTGGCATTGGGAATTTATTCTTGATAATTAAGCATAGTTTCTTTGATCTAAACCTGAGGGCTATTATAGACTCGGTCAGACACAAGATCGGATGGATCATAGATTAACACGAGTGTCTGGTCGCTTCGAAGGATTCTTTCACTTTTTAGAGGAACTCACTTAATTGACTCCTGGTCGTAAACCGAGAATCAATTCAATGTTGGGACTTCCAAGGCGTAATGCCTGATACTACAATAGAACCTGGCTATAACGAAATGAAAGCCTTCCAACGCCTCAAGCTGATATAGAAATTTTCGATCATAAGGGGATGGAGCACTCCGTTATAACAACCTGTCTAATCAGTAACGATTTGGAGTACTCTCCATACTCATATAAACTATACTATATCTAACCTAATACCTATACGGTGATCAGGGGACCTTCTGTTCGTTACAGCAAGATTTTCTGTACGCCCAATTGCTCTTCTAACTAAAACCATCCGCTGATGGCATAAGAGTTCCGATTGTTCGTCAAAGGTATATTTTCAGTCATGGTTTCAGATGTGACAAATGCTGCTATTTCCTATCACAAGGCCTGACCATCTTCTGTCTTGATATGAGACCATTGCCTGGATGTGCAGATCTTACTCTCTATGGTAGATCGGATTTCGTCGGTTCTCTCGCGTATCAACTAGCAGACTGCCAGTATTCGTCATATCATTCAGGTTCATCAAGGGTTACTGACCAAATAGAAATTGGCATTGACTCAAAGTCCGCGGGTAAATCGGATGCGTCCGAGGTGGAATTTCATTCTCATCCGATGTTCCCCCGACCCCTGACTGATACGCACAGGGTCTGTTCCCCATTCACGGAGTATATTAAGCCAGCGGTCATCTTCGGCATCGCTCAGGTATATAGATTTTCTATGTCGCATGAAAATTATCGAAGATGGCAACCGGACCTAGCGTAAGTCTACTTTCCTCCATATACGTCGTCTTGTTCCCGCTGATAAAGTGCAACAGAAATGGCCAATGTCATGGCGTATAATAATCCTCCTCAACGTGAGCTTCTATAACATGATGGGAAACGTTTTTGCTGCTGGCGTCCCTCCTCTGTTCAGTCTTCTTATTGAAGATTTGCATTGTTCAACCAATCAAGCAGCACACCTGACGACATATGCCCTGCTCATGCTCGGACTTGCAGTAAGTGAAAAAGAAAAATTAAAATAAAACCCTTCCTGTGTAGAAGTGTATGGGACCGACATCCGTGTGTTTACAGAATCTTTGGGCTGTGCCAATCGTGGAATACTTGGGCAAGCGATACACGATTCTCATATCGATGACAGTCTTTCTCATAGCGAATATATGGGCCGCGACAGCGCAGACGTACTCCTCGCTACTAGGAACGAGATTTCTCGGCGGCATCTCTGGGGGGGTTATTGAAGCACTAGGACCAATTATTGTCTCAGAGTGCTTCCTTGAGAAGCAGCTTGCTAGTGCTATGGTTGTTTACGTCGGATTTTTGGCGGCTGGGTCGGCTATTGGTCCAATTGTAGCCGGTGGAATTGCGTCTGGTCTAGACAACTGGCGCTGGTTTTTCATAATTTCGTCTATCGCAATTGGTGTCAATCTTGTGACCTCCATTTTGATGCTTCCAAGCACTGAGTATGCTGTCGACAACGGCTACCCTGCCAACGATGAAGTCCAAGAAACCAAGATTACGGGCACGCCACACGACACACAATGTGAAATCGAGTTAGCCGAGAATGAAAACGAGTCACCGAAAAAAAGTCAGTATAAAATTTGGGTGGAAAGGTCGTTTTATCTTCGGATTGAGAGTGCGAAACCTCGAGAGAGCCTGCTGAAACTATTCTTTCGTCCATTTCCACTGTTACTCTTGCCCGAAGTGCTAGTCACAACCCTTGTTTTCGGTCTAACCATCGGCTGGACAGTTCTGACATCTGTCCTAGTCAGCAATCTCTATTCAATGCCTCCAAAGCTATGGCTTCCGTGGCAGGTTGGCTTTCTCAACTTTGGAGCACTTGTAGGGTTGTTGATCGGGCTTCCGGTAGGCGGCGTAGTCGCCGACCTCTTGTCAAGAAGAGCAATGAAGTCTAACGGGCAACATGACCCTAGAAGCAGGCTACCGCTTGTCTTGCTTGGGGCTCTGTTAAGTCCTACTGGATGCGTAGTCATTGGGTTATCTCTTCAAAAGAATCTAAACTGGGCCGGTACGAGTGTGGGTTGGGGTTTGCTGGCTTTTGGGCTCACTGCTTCAGCCAATATTCTTTTGACTTACGCCGTTGATTGCCACCTACATCGAGCTATGGATATTGGTGTCCTTGTCAATGTCATCAAGAATACCATAGGGTTTGGGGTTTCATATGCTGCCATCAATTGGTACGATAAGTCTGGCGGAGAGGCACAGTATGGGGCAATGGCTGGAATCTTGTGGGCGACTTATCTCCTTGTTATTCCCCTCTATTTTTTCCGCGACTCCCTGAAGAAGTTTTCTGCTCGTTGGTTCACAGATGACGGTGCATAGTATAGTCGACTTATCGAGAAGATTTATCTTACCCAGTCATGCCATAGTGATTTGGAAATAGGGGTCATAGTCTAAAAATATTAACATATTACATATGTAGGTATAGAGGTTTTGTAGGTAAGACTTAATTTAATACACTCCTTTCTAATTAAGTATTATATTAGTCTGTCAACTGGCTTGAGTCTTTCTATACTAATAGCCCATTCAAATATATATCAAGATATTTTTTTTTATTAGCGTGTGTCTTGTACGTACTCTTATAATCCAGATATGACTGGTCTGATAATGAGCCGAGATATCTTGGCAGGAAGCGAAGTATCTAAACACGAACATTCTGTTCTTTTACTCTTGCTTTCCAGTACATGTCTGATAATTAAGCTGTTAGTTGCGTATGTTAATAAGGCTGAACAAACTTCTTGATAACCCCACCGCAACCTGAAAGGAGGGGAATTGGTTTCGAGGCTTATTTTGGTCAACTCGATTCATTCGATTAGACACACTTGGATACAATATAATACGTGTTCCCACTCGATTTCTCAGCAACGAATGAGCGCGATCGTGAGGGGGTCAGGATTCTGCCGGGCAGTGAGGGTATTGACGGGAAATCTCAGAAACCTCACGATTGCCAAATTAAGCGCCGCCATGGCGTCGCATAAGGGGGCAATTATATAGGGGATTTGGCAGCGAGCTTCTTGTTCCTTTTCCTTCCTCCTCCCATGCTTGATATTCTCGTTAGATAGGAACCTCTAGATAGCTCTCAATATCAAGGATTGACATCGTCACAATAGAGCTAAAAGGGTAGACCTCTACTATCTGAATTACTTTTAGAAATCATTACTTTGTGCGATATCTTTAACAAGGCGTATAAATAGCAGTTTCAGAATTAGTAAAGTAACCGACTTCGAATATCCCTTGATATCCTTTAACATGTTTGTAGTTAAGTAACTACAGGAAATAGCTAGACACTAATACTATATAGATCCAAATAACCAATTTAGGACAAAGGAACGGAAATTTCAGATGCCAATTCCTGCAATTGAAGATCCAGTCTTTTTGCGCCACGTTAGCCGCCGTATCACGCAACCTTTTTTTTCCTTTTGCATTGCATTAGTGCAAATTTCTAAGACACTTGATTGGATTCTCTTCGATGAATTTCCTAGAAACATGCCTCTGAGCTGAGCATTTACGAATCTTGCCCGTAAGAGGGGAAACGGAGCACTCTTCTGTTTAGTATTCGAGCACACTGTCATATTAATGCTAAGCCGTTGACTCTGATAAATTTTTTGAGCTTTTAGTACATTGCCGTGACCTGTTTACGTATCTCCCACTGTCAATGGCTAGTTATCGTACTTATAGAGTTGCGTCCAGCACATCCGAGCCAGGTGACTTTTCGCAACCGCGATTACAGAGGCGGTTCGTCCGGGACCTGGGAATGACATCTGCCGCAAGAGAGGAGGCTATCCGGCTTTTCCAGACTCAAGACGGCGGGTACTGGATGTTCTTCCAGAATAAGGACGGTCGGCATTTGTTCTCGAAGGAGCAGGACGAATTAGGGATTTGGTCTCTCGCGGACGCAATTTCTACGGCTTTATACAATGCTATCGACGATCTCATTGCGTGGACCCGGCTGTATGGAGTGATAGCAGGACCAGTAGTTGCCATATTTGGCAACAAGTCTGTTTGGACACTGCAAGCAGAAGTCCTGGCTAGCAGTGTTGGTGGCGGAATTCCCCCTTTGAGATTTAAGGAGATTATGGAGAAAGAGAGCAGTAGAATCGGAATATCGGTATGTTTCCTAAACTGATAGATGTCCATTCTAGATACTGACCGTGAGAAGGGCACTGTCATAACTCAGATTGCTATTACTTCACTCAGTCTGGAAAGTCTGAGTCAGACTCACTGGGTGGCCCGAGCCTCTTGGCTGTTCAGCCTCATGTCTGGTCTCTTAGCAGTGTATTACGCTGGTAATCCCGTGTGGAAAATCGGCCGTCTGGAAGGAGACAACCAGATTCGGGCCTGGATAAGAAGTAGCGATAAAGGGATTAAAGACATCCTTGCAGAACCCAAAACATTGAGCGAGAAGACGCGGCTTCAACGTCTTATAAGAACACTAGCTCCTGCCCCCTCATCTGTTCTGGTAGTCACCGCTCCCGGCTTACTCCTTTCTTCTGCGTTGGTATCTCTGTTGGTAGGGTTCGGCATATATTTCTATTTCGTTTGGGCAAGAAGACTTGATTCTCTAGCAGGACGAAATGACAGTAGAGATACTTTTATCTTCTATATAGTCAGCTTATTACTATGCTACGGCGTTTATGCCATCGCAGGTATCAGCCAAGACAAAGAGACTACGGCTACTGTCCGAGAAACAATAAGAGGCGCTTTGCTGAGAATTCTTCTTCCAGAGGAGGAACAGCAGCCATCACCGCCTAGAGAAGAGCCAAATCAGTCTATTTTGCGGCCCGGGTCCCTGTCAACTCTGGAGCTGGGTCGAGACCTGCTACTGGGCGGTTCACCACGTGGAACGTCCGATGTAAGTTTCCTTGCTTATGATCTCATGTTGCTTTGAACGATCTAAACAGTGAAAACCTGTTCTATGCTGAATTTTTCTCTCCGCTCCCGCAGGTGCAGATAGAGTGTGATAGAACTCAATGCAAAAAGAAGCAAGAGGAGCAAGAGGAGCAAGAGGCGCAAGAGCGAAAAAAGCTACGAAAAGAACAACGGCAAAAAGAGTATCAAGAGTTGTTAGAGCAATTGGAACGAGAGAAACAGCAGGAACGGAAGGATTGGGAGAAAGTACAGCAGTGGGTACACGGTCAGGGCATTCAAATGTTTGAAATGGATAACACTGATCCTTTCGATGTACCTTTGACCGATGAGATGGCGGTGCAATCTGAAGAACAGTTAGCCGCAGACGAGGAATGGCGTTTCCGAGTGCGGTGGACTTTTGTCAGAGTTGTGGCTGCAGACGCCCCAGACGATGTCCTTGCCAGTATGACAGCCTTGTTCTTAACCTACCTGGAGCGACACTCCCTGCGTGATAAAATTCAGCAACGAGCTGTGACAGCCTTGAAGATTGTGATATCTTCGGGAGATGACCGATGGAGAAAGGTTGAAGGGCTACAGGAGCAAGTAGTGGAGGTTGTTAAGAGAATCAGAGTCATGGAGCAGCGTTCCGTATTGGACCGCATAGAGAGGCTGACAGAGTCAACGTCGGACAATTGGCTCCCGGTTAAAGACCATACATTACAAGAGCCAATAGTAGAGGCCTTCGAGGCAATGATAGTCAGGGAGCTACGGGTGCAGGTAGTGGAGATTCTCAAGAGAATGAGTGATGTGTAGTAAACAGAAATAATGGCTCACTATATACTGGTGGCAGCAGCTCACCGTCAATGCTGAATATAGTTAAAGTTGGGCAGCCGAGCGATCACCACGTTGTGCTTCCCCATCTCACCCAAAATGTAAATATTGTTATCGTTGACAGATCCATGTCCCGCGCTTTCATGCTCTTTGTCGAGAAAGGCCTTTGCGGCAACGCATTCTGTAGTGATGGCGCAGATCCATCCAACGGTGTATTTGTTGTAGCCTCCCATCCCGTGTGAAAACCAGCTAGCTCTTCACTACAAGCGAATTTTGAGTCGATTTTGAGGAAACCGGTTTGAAATTCTAAGAGCCTTCAACATAAGAACATAAGAAGAAAGGGGGTCCCTTCAGTAGTTCAGCCTCGTCTTCAACTAACCCAGCCCGCCACGTGACATCTTCCTGCAAGGCTGCCACTCTACACTCCCATTGAACGAAAAGCATAAAGTAATGTTACTGCAGCTGGCTGCTTCACCTATCTGGGTGGCAGTGGATGACTCGCCGCTAACGTATCACGAATGCGGAGTAGCCGCGATATGATCAGTTTCGGTGCCATGCTACTTGGAACTCAGATTGTCTGCCTAGATATGACGATACGTGTAATTTACACAGAGGTTTAGTCACATCACTGTTTCGTATTTTACCAGCGAACAATCTAAAACAAAGACAGTCGAGGAGCTTGACCGCACACGGACACTGCAAACCAAACAGCGGCACCAATCAAACCAGCCGCAAGATTGGTTCGTATGCTGCCGAGAGTCGGAGCCGCATTTTTTGCAGCTGCAGTACTGATAGAGCTAGCCGGAATACTTGAGGTTGGTGGGAATATGAGTGTTTGACTCAGTGGAGGTTCAGTGGTTGTCTGGGGAAGAGCGATGGTTGCAGTGACAGCCGAAACGGAGACGGCTCCGGGAATAGCAGCAGCAGTTGAATCATTCCCAATCCCCAAAATCCTATCTGGAACTGAATTGTTGAAGTTCCGCTGGGCCAGGGATATCTCGTTGTTGGACAGATCAAAAACCGTATACACCCCGCGTAGAAAGTCGGCGCCCAAAAATCCCGCTTCACCACCACTCGGAACAATAGTGAACTCACACGAATCGCTGTCCTCGTAGATGAAAAATCTCAGGGGAACGTTAATGTCAAAATCAGCAAAGGTGAAGATGATGCTGTAGTTCTGGCTTTTCACGCTGCTGCAATCGGCAATTTCCCCAACACTCACACCATTCTGACGAAACGTCACGTTTAAATCCAGGTAAATCTGCTCGACAACGGCATCCGGTAGATAAGTAAAGAATGCAAAGCTATCCAGTATCATATACGCTGGCATCCCAGATGTATTGGTGTTAACAGGAGTGCTTGAGTTTCTTTGCACGTAGATATCTGTAACAAGGACCGCGGGCAGATCAGCGGAAGGAATGGACATTGTGTGCAACTCGCCAGTATACTTTGCTGAATTGACTCCGCCAAAGAGAACGGTTCCATTATCTCGAAGATCATCCGCCCAGAGACTGTATGCAGCAGAATTGATCTGACCGCTCTTGACTAAGGCCTGAGGAAGACTCGTGTAGGATTCGTTGAGTGAATATCCCAGACCGAGGATATTATAAGCTATTGCATTATAGTCAACTATGAAATTGGTGTCTAGGGTCGTGGATCCAATTGTTAACATATCAGTGCCGAGGATGCCGGGGAACGGTTTGCCGGACTCATCGATGGTCGTATTGACTTGGCCGCCAGTAGACGTGTAGGTAGAGGAGTTACTGACGTCGAAAGGGGCTCCTAACGCGCATTGTTCCCTTTCATAGGTTGTGGAAGTTCCTTCCGCGCAGCTTGAAGAGTTCCATGCTGATACGGCCAGGTAGCTGCGTCTCGTATCCAGAAAAGCTAATATCTCCTGCGGAGGTGTGCCCAGAGTTATATCGCAAAGAAAAAGTGGCTCATCAGATTCCTATATAGGTCAGTTGTGGACTTTTGGCAGCTTCTTGGACTTTGCTAAAGCTTATAAAGAAATTAGCATTCATTACCTGAACACGGAAGGGCGAAGACATTGTGTCTGCTCGCCGTCGAATTTTGTCGGAATCGATGTCTTTCCGCCTTTGAATAGGAATGCTAACTACTGCCGGCTCATTTCGTGCGTAAAGAGACAATGCCTTTGCTCCAGAGAGGGCCATCAAAACCAAGCAGAGGAGTGACATTGTCCCCAAAGATATTCAGCTTGGCACGGAGCTTGAAAGTTTTGTAGATATAGAAGAAGATTACTTCTTTTTACGTACGAACGTTGCCAGCAGTGGGCGTCAAGAGACCCCCTGATTCTACCCTGGTCGCGTGGCGGTGTTGGGTCTGTTGGAGCTATCCATACAAACCCAAAGATTACAAGTGAAACACGGTAATACCCTAGGGTAGCCACCGAACTAACTACGTACGTAGTATTTAGTTCAGAAGCTTGTATTCGCTTATGCAGGAACTACATAGTACGCTAACAGCATCAGCCTATAACTAACTTAGTTAAGTCATTCAGCTTGATTCGAGTAGTCTCGTTTGATAACACAATGCGTACTACTCGGCCCTATTCACGCGAGACAATCTGATCCTGGAAAGAGCATAGCTTCTCACATACTCCTTCACCAATTATGACTCGGCAGATATTTGTATTTTTCTAGCACTTTGAAATTAGGGCTAAGGTTAGGGTCAATATTATGATATATTACGGTGGCAGCAAGTACAGTACCGTACCGTACTCAAATAAGCCAATCATAGGGCGTGATAAATTACAGAATATACCCACTGTATATAGGCCTCTCTTTACATCCCTAACTATCAACCATCAACATCGATATATGCAATAAGCAATGACATCGGGTTGAAGGAAAGATCTAGACCATCATCAAAAACAACATGGAGGACAAGGCAACAAAAGACGGCATTCCCTTCCCCTGGGAACTGGGAGTCTTCGATGCCCACTGTCACCCCACCGATACAATGACATCAATATCAGACATCCCACCCATGAAAGCCACAGCGTTGACGGTCATGTCGACGCGCGGAGAAGATCAGGAACTAGTGGACGAAGTTGCAAAGCAACTCGGAGATTATTATCATGGCTCCAAAGATGGGAATGGGAAAATCGTGCCATGTTTCGGGTGGCATCCATGGTTTGCGCATCAGATACGGCTCGAGGGAGATGGAGAAGATACAGCGATAAATGCAATTGAATTAAAGACACGACACTACCGAAATGTTCTTACAGGCACAATGGGAACAGAAGCTGAAGATATCGCCTACTTCAAGACCCTCCCAACCCCCAAACCACTCTCAACTTTACTATCAGAAACCAGAACCCGTCTCTTAGCACACCCCAACGCCCTCGTCGGCGAAATCGGCCTCGACAAAGCCTTCCGTCTACCCATGCCATGGCAAGCAGACGAACTCGACTCCCGCAACTCGGGACTAACACCCGGCTCACGCGAAGGCCGCAAATTATCACCTTACAGAGTGGTCATAACGCATCAAAAGGCGCTACTGAAAGCTCAATTACAGCTTGCGGGTGAACTGCGTCGTGCTGTCTCGGTGCATAGTGTGCAGGGTCATGGGATTGTTTTGGAGTGTTTCAAGGAGTTGTGGAGGGGTTATGAGCGGAAGGTTGAGAGTAATCGGCGGCGGAAGAAGATGGTTGATCAGGAACGGAATGAGGAAGAAGAAGAAGAAGATGATGACGACAAAGAAAAAGAGGTTGATGCGACGCCGTTGCCGTATCCGCCGCGAATATGTATGCATTCATACTCCGGATCGCCAGAGGCTGTGAAACAGCTCTTACATCCTACTGTGCCGTCTGATGTGTATTTCTCGTTTTCGACTGTTATCAATTTTACAGGGCCTACGGTTAATAGGGTCAAATCGTCTTTGGAGGCATTACCCGATGATCGCATTCTAATTGAAAGTGACTTGCACACTGCCGGAAAGCAGATGGATGATTTATTGGAAGAAATTGTGAGGACAGTATGCCATGTAAAGGGCTGGTCTCTTGAAGATGGGACGAAGTTACTAGCCGAAAATTGGAGACGGTTTGTCTTTGGGTGATTAGTGTACCTAGCTAAGGTAGCAATATAAATACAGATAATATCCGCCCATGTAGAACCCTCAAATTTATTGGTCAGATCGTAAATAACTGCTCAAAACCTCTACCCGAGTTTTGGCAGTTTGATCACCAGCATTTGCCGGGACCGTGAGGATTTCAAGCATATGATGCAAATCGATTCGTGCTCGTTCCCAGAGCGGATCAAGCGAAAAACTGCGTCTGGGACGACTTGAGGTTCTGGTAGAGTCTGCGGCGATACTGTCCCGTCGTCCGCTGGCGTTGTCGCGTTTCTTGAGGAGATGTGCTATAGTTATCTGTATGAAGTTAGCAGCCACGCCAATGCTAAGAGGAAGAAGGGACAAACGCACCGAAGTCGAAAAAGCTCGATGACAAAAGGACCACCAAACACTACTTTCCCCACCGAGGACATCATGAATGATAAAAAACGCTCGCATCGACTCATAGGCCGCGTCCAGTGTTCCCTTTGCATATTTCTCAACATTGCTTGGACCTTTGAACTGTCTTCCTACTTTCGCCCAGTGCTTCTCTTGCGCTTCACTTTCTTCCAGACCCTCTAATTGAATCAGCGTAACGCAATGCCAGTATAATCCCGTGAGGAACATGATCTGTCGAACGAGACGTTTGCGTCCCTGCCCAGCCAAGGTCGCGATTGAGGTCTCATCCCAGGCACGAAATTCATCTGGAAAAGTGCGATAGGTAGCGCGGAAGGCTTCCATGAGTCTATCCCTCTGGCGTCTGTTGGGTGCTATGGGCGTCGATAACGAACGGGCTTGCACAATGGTGTCGCGGGCAAGTAGGGCAAGGTTGTACATGCTTTGGACGTAGCCGGTATCAGTGTGGCCGATCTCATTGGAAAAGTCCTCACTGGCAGCATCTTGGCCACCCGCTTCAGCTATACTGTACGATGAATCGTCATTATCCCTCTGAGGTGTCGCGGCTCCAACATCGCCATGCATTGCGGCTGGCGGAAGTCCAAGACTCATACTCATAAAACTATCCTGACATACGATTCCATGCCATAGTCTTCTCCGCTCCAAGATTTGAAACGCATTGAACCTGGTGCCAAACAGCGTTGGTTCGCGATTGATTCCGTGAGCGGTTGCTTGTCTGACCAGCGTCCCGGAAAATGCCCATCCATCCGATGCTCGACCGGAGTTCATAAGGAAATAGGTCATGAAGACCATGGCCTGGAGACAGCGCACCGATGTCCGATTCAGATATGAATATAGTCGCATACTCTGGTAACAGGCACTCGAATAGAAATCGGCAGCGCCCTGAAGTTGATCCGGTGACCCGGGTGTTTGAAGGAATTGGGTACCCATTGCCAGGACCATGAAAGCAAGAGCAATAAAGTCTGCATCCACATGCGGTTTTTGGCTGTCATCTAGTTCCCAAAAGCCTTCATAGTCGATGTAGAATCTTTCACGGCTTATTAAGGGGTAGACTGGGTCGACGGCGTCGAAGAAGACTTTCACTAGGCTTGAAGTAGTCAGAATCAATCCGAAGGACGGGTTGAGTATTAGCATACATGTCTGCTTGTTCCTTCTTCGGAAAGACTTTCAACACCTCTGCGACGCCTCCATTCCGAGTCCAGTAATTGCCAAATGGGTAACTTCAAACGGATCAGCTAAAGTCCATAAAGCCAGAGACAAAAGACGTACTCCGAGCCAATCCCAAATATCGTAGTAGTAGATCCTATCTCTGAGTATGGTGGGTTGCTGAGCAATAGATCAGTGCCTTCTTGATGAGTGAACAGGGCGGGTTTGGACCCGGTCGAAGATGTCGGTGAGCCATCCTAGACGATATACAATCAGCTCCAATTCCAGACGTGACGTCATGGTCTGTTGACTAACATTTTCACTGGAACTCTGCTTTTGCTGCTGATGCTGCTGCTGTAGTTGTGGTTGTGGTTGTGACTGTAGCTTTGACGGTCTTGGTTGGTATTTCCGACGAGTAGTCGGCTTTCGAAGAGATTCCCTAGAGCCATATTCAATATTAATTTTACCCTATGATCTAGGGGAGCATATGACAATACTGACTCGACTATATCAGCTTTGATTCTATATATGCACTCCGTGCCTCTTCGGATACATGAGAGACAGCTATACAGTATAGTCAGTCAGTATCAAAACGAACAAGGGGCCGGGTGGGGACACGTACTGCGGTCGACCTCGATCACACTGCACATATGGGATGAGTTAGTCAATGCCATTGATGGATCACATGTTACTGTATAACCATAGGGAAGAATGAAATAGCCAAGCTTTTTATACCCCGGGCCCATCGTGGTATTCCCGAACAATGAATGTCTCATAGTGGGGCTAGCTCCTTGCATGGATCGTATGATAGATGACAAATGACGAGAAACGAGAAAGAGTAGGTAAACTCACCCTCATCTTCTTTCCCACACATTCTCTGCAACTTAACGTCGGTTTATTACGTTTGCGTCTCTTCTTCTCGCGTTCGTCTGCTTCGATGCTTTTGACGGGTGCGTCTTCTTCATCTTCTCTATCATCATCTTCGTTGTTGTCGTTGTCGTTGTCGTTGTCGTCCTCTGATTCCTCCTCTGCCTCGTCGCACCTCCACTCATCTTCCAAAGGCTCTTGCTTGAAGGCGGTGGAAGATGAACCAGGATACGGTATAGGATGTACCTGATCGTACCACGCCAAGGGTTTCTTGTACTGTTGCGGTGAGGCCGATGCGGTGCTTGTGATGTTAGAATGGAAGACATGATCTGTCGCAACGGCGGTAGTAGCGCTGATTTGAGAACGAGGAAACTTGGAATTATCATCTTCAAATGCCAAGCTCCTCGACAAATCATTCAAGGAAGCAAAAGAAGTAGTAGTAGAACCAAAAGTGAAAGGACCAGAAGAGCCAGTCGGGACGAAGCCGATTCTTTCATCGCCCATGGTAGTAACCTTGAAAGAAAGAAATCTACCGTAAGCCCAATCAACGGCCTGCGATTAGTGCCCACTTTCTTCTGATTTGCACAAATAAGCTCGAAGAGTTTTTCTTTCAATATAAAAATAAGCTTGCTTTGTCCCAATTTGAGCTTATCGATCTTAGTAAGTTAGCTCAGACCGTGGAAATTGAGAAATCATCCCGAGGTAAGGATTGAGCGAGTCAGCTACGCCATGGCGGAAGACTATTGTGTAGCATTGGCGGGGTCTTTGGCGAGAGTATCTGACAAGAGGGGGAGCTGAACGCAAGACGAGGCTGAGATGTGTTCCTTTTTGTAAATCATCGTGATCATCCAATCATTACGCTAAATTGTGGCCGGATATGCATCGTTTGAGCGTCGAGTCT
Source organism: Talaromyces verruculosus (assembly GCA_001305275.1). Lineage (NCBI taxonomy): Eukaryota > Fungi > Ascomycota > Eurotiomycetes > Eurotiales > Trichocomaceae > Talaromyces > Talaromyces verruculosus. The sequence continues at coordinate 90,301 of LHCL01000014.1, forward strand.
GCAGTTGGTTGCCTCATGAGTGACGATCGCGGTCCAATAATAATCCCTGTTTACTCGCTAGAACTAGTAGCTACGTGCAGAATCCGGTATATAGTAGACAATTTGGCTAAGATCTTGAATTTTTACAAAAATCTCGCCAATGGACAAATTGCGGTCAAAGTAGGTCTGTGTGCTGGCACATGCGAGGAATGCGGGATTGATCATATGCAGCAAGTTCTGCCTCAAGTTGATAAGGTCTTAAGCCTACGCTAATCCGAAATACGCCGAGGACGAGGATCAATTTTGATTTCAAAGACGGCTGGGTTGTCAGACGATCACGGCGGCCATATACTCTCTTGGAGCAAATCCGACATCTGCGGTTCCATATACAACTGTCGCCATTCCTCTTCTATGTCCATCAGTCCTTCCATATTCATCGGTCCGGGTTCTTCTAAGCCGGCGAATGGGAAGAGTTGCTTCCAATCCAGAAAGTTTCCAGAGTGTTCAGAGCCCTCTCCATGATGGATAGTTGACCCATTATTTGATTCATCCGGTATATTTCCAGGGTATTGAAAAGACCCGCTTGGTCCTATTTCGTTGTGAATTTGGGGATCCGGGTCCCTTGAAGTCTTTACTGAATCAATCAAATCCCCTTGATGCATAGCATTGCCACCTAAATTTTCCTGGGTATGTGTCTGTGGAACTACCGACGCTGTGATAGGTACCACTGTAGAAGTAGAGGTCGTCTCAGCAGACATGTCATCATCTTGAGCTTCCCTGACTTGTCCCGGCGCTTCCTCGTGAACCAGACGAAGATCCTGCTGAAGCTTCTTTGAGTTCTCAAAAAGACGCAGGATCGTCTCAGCACTGAACCAGTAATCGGCCAAGCAGCGAAGGGACGATAGCGTAGAATCAAATCGTCGAAGAGCGTTGATAGCCAGTACAGGGTTCGAAAATCGTAATTCAACGCGCACCTGAATCATGGCCGTAAAAAGTGTGTGGACTCCGGAACACCATAGATATTTGATGCAGTCCTTCTGTCGAAGTTCTTCAAAAATGGAAGTAATCACGCCTGCTGCAGCGCTGCAAATTTCGGCATCGTGTGGACCATAATCCTCTGAATAGGCGGATGCTCTAGGATGAGGCCGATGGAGCAAGATCAAGAAATTATTGTATGTAAGATGAAGCATGGCCGACCACGAGTCCATGGAGCCACGAAGTCGGAGAGAGTCCGGTAGACTCAGCGACCAATTTGCCAACGCTTCGTCAGCCTCCGGAAGTATAGCTTTTCGGCGCTCCATGCTGACCGTCAAGCCGAACCTTTCGCGGATGATGTATGAAATCATCGAGCAAAGCCCGGAGAAATGTATAACGAACTCTATCTGCACTCGGGGGCCACAACAAACAAAGTCTGCCGGTGTCAAGGGACATACATCGCTGTCCTCCAGGTTACTAGAAACACAGGTCAGTAAAAAATCACGGAAATCTTATGACATACACTTACATTGCTTGAGGTCGACCATAGGATAACGATATCAACACATCGTATTGAACAAGAATCCACCACACACGGCGCCATGTACGACGGTCAGTCGCAACAAACTTATTCGAGATAGGATCGCGATGCATTCCCAAACCCGTCGCAATTCGAGCCGCTACTCCCACCCAATAGTGAGCATTGGCAGCAACGTCATCATCAAGAACATCCGAATGCCACGTCAACAGCAATGCCGTTTGGACGAGTATGTCTCGATTGCGCTCTATTCGATTGTCAAAGAGCCATTTACACCGGCGATAAAGCACATTTTTCAGCTCTTCTCTCTCTGGGCTATTGCGAGAGACATGCACACCACACAATAAAATGGCTTGTAGCAGCAACACTGGCGGCGGATTAGACGGGTCTCGGTTACGGTATTGAGACATGAACAGTTCTTCCTCGACAAGAGGGTAACCTGGATTGATGTGCTTGAAATACGCGTCCACCAATTCATCAGCAAGAGCTTTTTCCGGTAGAGTTAAAGCATCCTGCAAAAATTGATCATGCCCTATTTCCAGACGACGTCGAGGTATCTCGTTGCCGGCGACATGGTATGATATTTCATCACCTCGCTGTTGACGAAGAAGAAAAGACATATTGGACACATCGTGGCCCACATATATTGCACGAACGCCGTGCTGAATTTCGCGGGAATCATTTTCTTGCTGATCTATCAGCGTTACTAGACGATTTTCCATCTCGCGCCTGTCATCGCTGGGATTTGACAGTGATTGAGCAGCATGATTTCGGAGAGATCCTTCTGATTGTGTTCCGCCTGCACCTGGAGATCGATCAACTGCACCACCACTAACGTTGTTAGGACGTGGAGTCCGTTGTGAGTCAGGCGACTTAGCCCATAGAGACTCCGTGGTAGTCCCCTGCGAACGCGAAGGTGCAACACTGGCTTCAAGAGGCGGAGGCGGACGACTCAGAATAGGGACCGGATTCAACGTAGATCGAGTTATAGGTCGTTTTTTCTTCTCGTGTATGCGACAATCTGTCCTGCCCGACGACTGGCAATTGGAGCACGGGAACCCGACGGATTGCGCATCACATTTTACTTTTCGGCGGTGACAATGGACGCAGGCGGCACCTTTTTAAAAAGAGATGTTAGCCATGAGTGTGATAGAAGGTAGAAATACCTACCTGGTCGTCTCTTGACTATTCCATTGCCGGAGAATGGTCGAGTCTCTTTTTCAGCCGAAGCCATTGATCAAGATGTGTATAGAGCTGCATTGACTTGAAGACAGCTATTCTTTGGGTGTTCTAGTTGCATTCATAGTCGCGTGACGGGCATGATTGACATCGACAAGGGTATATCCATTGCTTAGGTATTTGTATGAAAAACACAACCGGAAGTTAACTGCTTAGTACCGAGAGGCTCGAGTCTATCAGAATTGGAGAAGGAACCGGGCCGGCTATGTGAGGAGCTTATCACAGACCAATCAGATCAATACGCAGTCAACCTACACGTGACTTCCCCGCAATATGGCGATTCCACAGAGAGAATGTTGGGGAGAGTCAGTGACAAGACAATAAGTTCACTAAAATATAATAATCATAATAATCCATCCCATTGTCCATGACCCCGAATACCTAAGCGCCTGCTCGGCCCAGCGTCGTTTCTAAACTTCGCTGCCCCGAAAGCAAATCGATCAACATCAAACCTCCGGTGTAATGAACCAAAAGATACGTTGCGTACATAGGGTACAACCTTCGCGTGCGTAGAAGTTGCCAAATTGATAACAGAAATCGCGCCATCCTCGAGGTCAATCATAACGCCTTTTCTTGTTGTCTGTCGATTATACATGAGAGTAGAAGAGTCGATTCAAAAATCAGACAATCTTCGTACTATCCCAGGGAATTTAACAATAAAGCCAGAGAAAGAAAGAGAAAACCCAAAATCCAAGTAGCCTCAGAATGTCGCATGTTGTTCAGCATCGCGAAACTTGACTCGCACGTTATCAGGACTTAGTGAAAATCCGTTCCAGCACCGTTGTGGCCTTGGCCGACCATAGAGCCGTAGCCGTAACCCTCTTGCTCTGAGGGATCTAAATTCGAAGCGAGTATATTGTTCGGGTTTTCTGAAGCGCCAGCGAATCCAGCGGGGGCAGCAGCAGCAGTACCGCGCGCTGCTGGAGCTCCACTTGAGCCACCGACTGGTCCACCAGCATTGTATCCACTGCTTGTAGGTCGGTTTTGATTCTCTCCACGAGCAGACTGCGTCTATACGGGTGTTAGTTACATGTCTCTCCTTTTGCCGGAACCCGGCAATGAACTAAGCAATAAACTCACTTCACGATATTTAGAAAGGTAAATCTTCAAGGCTTCCGCATAGTTCTCGAAACCCAAAGAAGTCATGGCAAATAAGATGTCTTCGCCGTTGACTGTCTTACGCTTCTCTTGTTGACATTTCTCGGATGCTAACTATTCGTCAGAGGCGCTGCTTATGGCATTGAAAAGAAGTAGACGTACCTTCACTGGTAATGAACGAAATAAACTCGCTGACGCATTCTTGCATGCACTCCTTTGCCTCCTTTGCAATCTTAGCATTCTCAGGCAGGGCAGTTTTCATGATACGGGCGACTGTTGAAGAAATTGATCCACGTTAGTCAGCTGTTACTTCAAGGTATTGACGAAGTAAAGGAAATTTCGAGATCCAATCTGGTCTAATTGACCAATGAGGTAGCGGGAGGAGGAGCAAATGAGATACAAGATGGATATTGCACGGTCATCAACAACTAGACCAGGCCTAAAAGGAAAACACCCGCAGGAAAATGATTGGAAAGGCCAGCTGCACGCAGCAAGAACCAGTAACGGCAATGCGCAAAGCAGGGGAGGGCAAATAAGCATTGCGCAATAGGCATAGACCAGACGCAGGAACGAACAAAAAGAGGCAATAGATAACAAAGAAGAACGAACCATTTGCAATTGGTAGCCACCGGTCTTGTTCCTTCACCTCAAACTCTTGCCCTTGTCCGCTTGGGTCCTGATTATCGCGGTCCATTTGTTCGGGGTCATCGCCTGACTGAGTCTCAGGTTCCACATCTGGTTCTTTTGGAGGAGAGGCCGAAGACATCTTTTTAGGTCTTGTCTGCGGATGGCGGTGATATAGGCAGTAGTAATCCGATCGAAATGCTCTGCTGGCAAATTGACCACGTCAGAGGGGGGGGTGGTGTGGGCGTGCGCGCGCGATTTTTCGGGTCCAAGGGAGAGATGGATGCAAGCACTGCGTCACAGTCCGGCTGGCTGGGCAGCGATTTACCTCGCAGGAGCCCAATATAGTTTGATTTAGACTTGTTTCCGCGTGGGGGATTGAGGCGCAGATTGAGCTATGTGGTCGGTAGTAAGTTAGTCCTTGAGGATGGGTTCTCTGGCGGTGTAGACGAGGCGCGCCAACGGGCTAGAGCGACTAACGCGCGAAAACCACGTCGGTGGAGAAGCGATTTCGGCAGAGAAAGCGACAGGGATTTGCTGCAGGGCAATATCTGACGAAATCGACCGCGTTGTATGGGAGGAAACCGAAGGATAGATAGGATGAGAGAGGTGTAGCTGGTCGGTTGATTGTAGGAAGAGAAGTACCTCTGGTCAGGGAAGGTCCGTTAGCTAGGTAACCAGCTAGCTTCCGGCGACGGCAGGAGGGGAAGGCTGACGTTGTGCCGGTTGTGTGGGGGGAAGGCACGATGGATGTGGTTAAGTCAATTTTCCTCTGGATTATGAATTCTCTTCCTCTCTTTGCAACATTACTATGTATTTTCGCATTGTCTTGAGCCTCAGCTGTTGCTACGTTGTTGCTACGTGCTCAGCTTCTCTTCAGCCTTGCGCGACGTCAACAAACCGGGGATTATTTAAGATTAAATGTCCCTCCGTCAATTGGCGAACCACAGACGTGCAGCAAAGACGCGACTCGCGGCCTCTGGCCACTCAGCGCCCGTCGCAGCACCTAAATAGAGATGAGAGGGCGATCCGACATGCTCAGTGGTGGACTCGCTTGTTTACTCGACTTTCTGAGCTTCATTCAACTGCCCAAGAGGACCACCATTATTGATACTTGATATTGTATGAAGTTTATACAGAATAAGAGACGTTTTGATCAAGACGATGACAGATCCAACTCATGCAGGCGTGCGAACGGATCGCCCGGAACGGTCGTATCAGAGCTGTTTTCGGCTGCAAAGAAACTGTACTACCGATACGCTTGTGACAATACCTTACCCTGTTCTTTGCGGGAACGCTTCATACAAAGTCGGATATCAGTACGGTAAATTACTGTATTACCAGCCTCTCACGACACGAACATAGGTATTAGGCCAGCTTGCATGTCTAGTATGTGCCCCTGGAAGTTAGTGATGGATGGAGCGTTGGTACTCACTACTATATATTCCCCTAAGAGATGGACTTGGCTGGTTGTCATTGACTGATGTCTGATGGATCTACTTCTCAGAAGTTTCATTAGCAACTATCGTTTGCCAGATCTATCCTCCTATGGTGGAAATCCTGCCAGTGCTTTCTTCTTCCTAACTTCTCGGGTTACAACGCAACCCTTCATTCTTCGGCGGCCGTCAGAATACGGATTGTGCTCCGACCGGATTGAATCATGATCCTTCGCTACATGACCACACCGTCTACGAGACATGTATTAAGATGATTCATCGACATGACGTCGAAGCCACGTCCAACTCTCATTGTCTGTCTCAGCCCTTCGAGTCTCAGCAGTTGCAGTCTGAGCCCAGCACCGGCTGGTAGTGTGGTCTGAAGCCGAACTGTACTACCAGCTAAGCCAGTCGACCACTTATGCCTCGGAAAGTAAGTCAGATATTGTCACACAAGACATGACCTGTCATCAAAAACTCTGAATCTCGCGGCCAGTAAAACCGCGGCCCAAAATGATGGACGACATCATGGTTGGTACCTGAGGCTGCAAAAAATGAGGAGCTGACATGACAGCCACCTCGTGCAGACAAGTACCTAGGTAGGAATATTGCCTGCCAGTTGGAACGTAAAAATTTCCCATGACGCTAATGCAAGAGGAACAGACCAATTCAAAACTTGCATAGAAAGAAAAGAGAAACATTGATTTACATGTATGATGCAAGGCCTTGACTGAGCCTGATTGGGCTGGGTTGCCTTAGGGCTACGTTAGGGCCTTAAGGCTTAGGCTAGCAAAGACAACTCACAACTGTCAACCACACCTGCCCCCACCATCATAGCAAATTTCTCATGGAAGGTAAATGACGAGGCGTATCATGATATTTTTGCGCCGGTTTTTTGCTCAATGTCTCATTATCACTAACTATTAGTACCATATCTAGCTATCGTTCTGTCGCTGTTTGAGTTGGCGCCTCGCAGTCGCATCACACAACTGCCAAGTTGTTAGGCATGATTGCATCCATGACTGACAGATTCGAATTCCATAGAATTTATTAGGGTGATTCTACGTAGCCCCCTTGCGACCAGATAAGTTGTATTGTAACATTCCTGTAGACAGCAATGGCGTGCGTGTCAATCCACCCAAAGCAGATCGCCCCTAAAAATCAGGGCTTGCTGGTTGCTTTTCTTCCCGGTGCCGGCCCGGAGTATCTCATTCAAGCTTGTATTGCGCCGCTCCTTCATGTGGTAGTTATGTAGTGATGCCTTTCGAAGGCACAGGTAGACTCATTCCTCATTGCTGGACAACCTGGACATTATTCTTCTTCTATTCGTAGAGATAGCACAGTCAGTAACCATCTCACAGCCCATATGCCAAAAGAAAAGGTACAACGAACCTTCCAGTTATCCATCTCCGTCTGTTTAGCCTTGTATTGCTTCACCATCTCATCAAGAACTTGCTTCAAGCCATCGGCATTCGTTTTGAGAGAGGGTACGACATCTCCAACTGTACGCTCGACGAGAACGCCATTAACGAGGCGGAAGCATTTACGGTCTGCTGCGAGGGGTTCGAGGGTCTCGATGACTAGTCTGTACGAATGATACCAGTGGTTAGCCTAAAATATCCTCTTGCATTTGCTTGACGTTTATAGACTTGCGCGGTTGGGAAAATATGTTCAGTGTAGACAAACTCACTTATGTTCCTCGGTCTCTTGCTCGACATCGCCAATCTTCTGTGCCATACTCTGAAGCGCATTCTTGTAGTTTGAATACTGGAGCTGGAGCTCTGCATTGTAGAAAACACACATGTTAGACAATTCCTCGTGAACGATCAATGGCCACAGAACCGGAGAAAGTAAACTGACCCTGCTGTTTCCTCACGCTGACCTGCTGCTGTGAAGCCATTTTGATGCTTGGACGCGATACTTAAAGCTCTTAAGCTCAAACTGTCGAAGTGAAAATGCGTCGTGATCTGAATGGATTGTTTGATGCGGGGTGGCTGCGGCGGCTTGGCGGGTTGGTGCCACATATTTCAGGTATCCACGGAGGTCTCTGTACTGCCTTGAGTCGATTCGAGTCATACATGGATCTTTTCAAGGATAATTAATATGGTTTCCTTTTCACACATGTCCATTTTGTCAATATGGTTTGATATATCCTAGCATGAAAGGCGACTCTAAGAGTAATTCGTGATATTGCTTGTTCATATTGTAAATCACCTCACTACCTGCTAGATTGCATTCCTCCATTAATAAGATTGAGACCAATTATTACCATCCAAATATGTCTAACTCCCGAAACGGGCTTGCTTGGGAAGAAAGCGGATTCGACCTTACCCCAGTCTGGACTCGAGAGCCGTCATTGGCCGCCATCACGAATGTTTGTCGGGAAAAGCTCCAGATAAAGGCCTCAGAAGCCTGTGATATTTCATTCTATGCTGAGGGAGCCTTAACAAGCTCTATCTAGTTCAGACAAGACAGCGGCAACTACTCATGAGAGTCTCGTTGGCCGTTTACCCACGTAGCAAAACCCGGGGCGAAATCACGACGCTACGGTTTCTTCGTCGAGAAACAGACGTGCCAGTTCCAGAAGTGATTGCATTTGATAATTCGTGTGAAAATGAGGTAGGCTTTGAATGGTTCCTCATGGAGTTGATGCCTGGTGTCTCGGCAAATAAGAAATGGCGAACGTTGACCATGTCTCAAAAAGGGGCACTTGTTCAGCGTGCAGCTGAGCTACAAGCACAAATATTTCGGCATACTTTCTCTGGAATTGGAACCCTGACTGTCGATGGAGAAAAAGGTTACCAAAACAAACGAGCAGGGGAGATGGTTTCGAGGTTTTACTTCTGGGGTGACCGTTTTGATTATGACGCTGCCCGAGGACCGTTTCACTCGATTCATGCTTGGCTTGCTTCATGCTTCGAGATCATTATCAAAGACTAGATCACCGCCAAAGAAGAAGCTGAAGACGAGGAGGGCGAGGATGAAGCTGCGTTTGCGGTGGCGCTTGCTTCTAGGCTGGCTGATCTGCTTCCTAAAATTTTCACTCGTGTTGAAAGCCACCCTGAACAATCAGTGTATTGCACGTAGATCTATCACTCAGCAACATCTTGATCAACGAGCAAGGAGAAATAACCGCACTGCTATATTGGGAATGTGTGTCATCCATGCCACTGTGGATGGCTACCACAGTTCCCAAATTCCTTCGCGGATCAGACCGAGAGGAAGAACCAAAGCGACAAGACTACGCATATGAAAGCGATAACGAATCTGCCAGGGATAGCGAACATGATGACCTAGATAATGAAGGAAAGAACGAGCTGTATTGGATTCATTTGATGGAGTATGAAAAGACTCATTTGAGGTGACAATACCACGCACATATGTGCAGCTTACGACCAGGCTGGGATGCTGAGATTGGGCGCAATGCAATATATAAAGGCCATTTCCCAAGGCTGAAAGATGTGCTAGAGGTAGGCTTGAGGTCATGATGCCTAGTTAATCAAAAAGTGAATGGGAATGGAAGTTTGAAAGTTAAAAAGGTGTCCTTCGTGTCTATGGAAATGTAAATAAACTAGTACAGAATAGGTTAGACCAAGTAGTCCAGATGGACGCCGTCATAGTTTGCATTGTTTGTCTAGAATCTATCATTTCTCCAGAATTTCAACCCAAACCAGTATAGAGATCAAAACACTTTACAACACAAGATATTCTTAGAATACATGATTTCTGAACCTGGGATATAATAAGGCGACCGATAAATAATTCATGATGGCCCGCGACGATGCGCCGCCGCCAGCCAAAAGGCAGAAAAGCTCCCTGCCAGCGCCACTTCGCGACGCAAAGCGACAAGACATCGACAACTGGGAAACAAATCGTATGCTCACATCCGGTGTCGCGCAACGACGAGAATTCGCCAGTGATTTTGCCCCCGACGATGACGAAGGAACTCGAGTTCACCTATTGGTGCACGATTTGCGCCCGCCCTTCCTCGACGGTCGGACGATTTTCACGAAACAGTTGGAACCTATATCTGCCGTGCGGGATCCGCAAAGTGATATGGCTGTTTTTAGTCGGAAGGGGAGTAAAGTTGTTAGAGAGCGGAGGCAGCAGAGAGAACGACAAAAGCAAGCGCAGGAAGCTACCACGATGGCGGGCACGGCATTGGGAAATCTGATCGGTATCAAGGAAGATGAAGGAGACAGTGCCGTGGCGGCTCCGATTGAGGAAGTTTATAAGAGCACGAACAAATTCTCGCAACATCTGAAAAAAGATGAAGGCGGTGCTAGTGCGTTTAGCAAAAGCAAGACATTGCGCGAGCAACGAGAATATCTACCTGCTTTTGCCGTGCGGGAGGATTTGCTTCGAGTCATTCGAGATAATCAGGTCATTATCGTGGTTGGAGAAACCGGTTCTGGTAAAACTACCCAATTGACTCAGTTTTTGTACGAGGATGGATATGGGAAGCAAGGCATGATCGGGTGTACGCAGCCTCGTCGAGTGGCGGCTATGAGTGTGGCAAAACGTGTGAGTGAGGAGATGGCGGTTGACTTGGGGGATCTTGTTGGATATGCGATTCGATTTGAGGATTGCACGAGCGACCAGACCGTTATAAAGTGTGAGTCTTCTCTTTCTGATTCCGGGTGGTGACAAGCTAACGTATGTAGATATGACGGATGGTGTTTTGCTAAGAGAATCCTTGGTCCAACCGGATCTCGACAAATACTCTTGCATCATCATGGACGAAGCTCACGAACGTGCATTGAATACAGATGTTTTAATGGGACTGATTAAGAAAGTCCTGGTTCGAAGAAGAGACTTGAAGCTGATTGTTACATCTGCTACCATGAACTCGGAGCGATTTTCCCGATTTTTTGGTGGTGCCCCCGAATTCATCATTCCGGGTCGTACTTTTCCTGTCGATATACAATTCTCTCATTCCCCTTGTGAAGACTACGTGGACAGTGCTGTCAAGCAGGTTCTTGCAATCCACGTCTCTCAGGGACCGGGCGATATACTGGTGTTCATGACCGGACAAGAAGATATCGAAGCTACATGCGAACTAGTCGAAGAGCGGCTCAAAATGTTGAATGATCCTCCAAAACTTAGCATTCTTCCCATTTACAGTCAAATGCCGGCCGAGCAACAAGCGAAAATTTTTGAACGAGCCGCGCCGGGAGTCAGAAAAGTCATTGTGGCAACGAACATTGCCGAGACTAGTTTGACTGTCGATGGTATCATGTATGTGGTTGACTCGGGCTTTTCGAAGTTAAAAGTTTACAACCCTCGTATGGGTATGGATACGCTTCAGATTACGCCTATTTCTCAAGCGAACTCAGGTCAACGTGCCGGGCGAGCCGGAAGAACGGGCCCAGGAAAAGCCTTTAGGCTGTACACTGAGCAAGCGTTCAAGAATGAGCTCTATATTCAGACAGTTCCGGAAATCCAGCGGACGAGTTTGGCTAATACTGTGCTACTGCTGAAATCTTTAGGGGTCAAGGACCTCTTAGATTTCGATTTCATGGACCCCCCGCCACAGGAGACAATTTCCACTTCATTATTTGAACTGTGGTCCCTGGGAGCATTGGACAATTTGGGAGACTTGACGCCACTTGGCCGTCGCATGACCCCGTTCCCCATGGATCCTTCGCTAGCCAAACTTTTGATTACTGCATCCGAAGAGTACGGCTGCAGCGAGGAAGTACTGACAATCGTCTCCATGCTCTCCGTGCCAAACGTCTTCTTCCGCCCCAAAGAACGCCAAGAAGAATCCGACGCCGCCAGAGAAAAGTTCTTCGTCCCCGAATCCGACCATCTCACTCTGCTGCATGTCTACACCCAATGGAAATCCAACGGCTACTCCGACGCCTGGTGCGTCCGTCATTTCTTACACTCCAAATCCCTCCGCCGCGCCAAAGAAATCCGCGAACAACTGCACGATATCATGACCGTCCAAAAAATGCCGCTAGTGAGCTGTGGCACCGACTGGGACGTGATCCGCAAATGCATCTGTTCAGGGTATTACCATCAAGCAGCACGCAAAAAGGGGTTGGGCGAGTTTATCAATCTCCGTACCAGTGTCACGGTGCAGTTGCATCCCACCAGTGCGCTTTATGGCTTGGGTTATGTGCCGGATTATGTGGTTTATCATGAACTTATTTTGACGAGTAAGGAGTATATGTCTACCGTTACTGCGGTGGATCCTCACGTAAGTCTCCTTTTCCTTCCTTCCAGGTATACCGTAAGCTAACAAGATGACAGTGGCTCGCAGAACTAGGCGGCGTCTTCTATTCCGTCAAAGAAAAGGGATACTCCCACCGCGAAAAGCGCATCACAGAACACGAGTTCAACCGTCGAATGGAGATCGAGACTCAAATGGCGGCTGATCGGGAACGGGCGGCCGCTGAAAAGGAGCGGGAAAAGGAACGGAATGATCCTGTAAGGCGGAAGAGGGAGATTGAGGTTGGTGTGGGGATTGGACGGCCTGCTTCTGCTGCTGCTAGAGCGACTAAGTCTTCATCAGTTGTGAAGAGGCCGGTTGTTGGGGGTGGGAAGAGGGGTGGTCTAAGTGCGAGTGGTGGTGGTGGAAGTGTAGTGAAGAAGCCGGTGGTGGTTCGGAGACCCGGAGGCAGGGCTTTTTGAGCACTGTACAAGTTATATATTATGTGGATTGGACATATCAGGGAGCATTTTCGGCGTTGTATAAAAGCTTAGACATGAAAATGAACATAGAATTGATTTTCTTCAAATGATTTGACATGCTCGAGCTAAAATCAAATACAATACTCCATAATTTTAATAAATATACACGCAACCCAATCACTAAGTACGACGGATATAGCTTGCAACGTCCTTCAACTGACTTCCCTTCCATTAATAACGCACCTCTCGACGAACCCCGATTTTGGAAGTTGCCTAGTTAATAAAATTAATGCAGAAAAAATGCAATATCAAACTCCCAAAAATATAATCCGCGAATGCCCTATCCCATTCAACACATCAGTATTTCACTCAAAACCACACCCCCGTGTCCCTAAGAAGGGGTGATAAAACGAACCGTTCATGAGAAACCTCCTGCGTACCCTCCTGCTCTGTAGAAGTAGTCTGAACCTTCCCCTTCGACGAGACCGATACGCTTGTTGATGTTGTAGAAGAAGTGGTCTGCATCCTCAAACTAGCAGTAAGCACAAACTGGCCGACGGCGGCCGAGAAACCTGCTAGGAAGGCGTTGAATGGCTACACCCATCACATATCAATTAGCACATGCCGCCCCTGATTCAACAAAATCGAAAAAGAGTGTGATTTGGGGAGACGTACATAGTTTCCAGCAACAACACAATAAACAAACTGTATTCCGCCCACGAGCACCAGATACACCATAAACGCATCGAGCAGGAACGTCCGTTGCGGGGTCTGTGCAAAGTATCGGTTCAGAATGTGTTGGGCGATTTCGGCGACGGACGCTTTGGGGGAGAGAGCGACGGCCGCTGTTGTTGTGCTTGTTGATGCTGAGGTTGTGGGTGTTGATGTGCCGGTTGTGGTGGTGCTGGGGGTTGATACAGCTGCGACGGCGCTGGGGGAGGTGGCTTGTTGGCGTTTCGGTGCCATTTTGTCAGTTTTGTATATTATATAGCTAAGAGGGATTTTGATGGATTTGAATTGCCCTTGTAAACGTTCAATTGAGTTTCGTGTTGTAGTGTACGAAGTTGGACGGGGGACAGTTGAAGCTGCGTGTCTTCTATCGTCATCCAGCTATTTTATTGGTCAGCTGGCACTCCTCCATGACCCACTTAGGCCCACTACCAGGGTAAATAACCCTAACCCTATACCTATCAATTGTTAGGGCTATTTTCATTCCATGTGTATTCCCAAGAGTCACGATATCTTCTATTAGATTATAACTATCATACATCCAGATTACACTAGATATAGAACATCTCCAAATAATCAAGCCTCAGACTTATCAGCCTTCTCCATCCTCTTCTCAGTAGACACCTCCAAAGCATCAATCTCATCACACGAACGAAGTGTATCTTTCGCAGGAACCAGCCAACTGGCAACAGTATAGACAAGAAACGCACTAAGGAATCCATACGTAGTAACAAGTCAAGTCCACAATACAGATTGGCCCGCCAATGTCGATATTGACGTTGAGATTGTGCACAAGTGAAGGCATATAATTACGCCAAGATTCTTAAAGAAAATCAAGAATGAAGCATCTAGTAACAGGCCCTATTTGATGGTCGTATAGACTATAAACCCTGCTCCACCATAGTAGCCATCCAAATCAACATCCCAAACTCATCCAACCTCTCACACCATTCAGATATATCTTTATGAGAGTCATAAAGTAGAGCGGTTCCGTCATCCGCTGTCGAAGACTGAAGCGAAGACACCAAATCTTGCATTCTCAGTACACCTTCTTGCGATTTGTTACCAACGAAACGTTTATATTGTCTCGCCCACTCCTGATTTGATGCACTTGACCATAGATCGCGGGACGATGGTAATGGCACACGCATATATCCGTATTGGCATTCAGTCTGACGGCTTTCTGCATGAACGACGGGGATTCCAGAGAGTAATTCGATTCCGTACAGCAGACAGTATGATCTATGACGCATGTTAATACTATGGAAAGCTTGAGCTTATCGATGAACAGTAAACGAACCTCTTAATACTCTCCTTTAGCACCCAATTCGAGCGCATTTGGCGGATATCGTGAGAAACTTCGAGGGGTGACTCATAGTCACAGAGTTTGTATAGTTGTCTTCCTATATCCTGACCATCCGGGGTCTGTTAATTTCAATCTGACTATCACTTTGACTTGTCCCATTAAGGAGAGACCTACAGCACAATTGTTTAAAATAGAGTGCACCACTCCACTGTTACAAGTCAGAGACGGTGTCCCTTCTCCTTGTACTATGGTGTATATGAAAGAAGCTTGAAACGCAGCCAAGAGGGTTTCAACATCATAAGCCATATGCTGGTCGACTTGTCAATATGGAAACTACGAACTACAAGGTAAAGGGGAGTTACCTCTCGATGCAAACGACAATGTTCCTCATATATCTTCCTCTTCACAAACGCAGTACTTGCGTCACTCTTGGTGAAAAACATGTGCATAAGACTGGCGCATATTGCCAAGGGCTCAGGCAGGCAAGAATGTATCCCGGCATCAGAGATACAATCTTGTATTGGTTGATCTCTCAGGACACATTGAGGGTGAATAAAATGAGGGAGGTTTACTCCGCGTATCATCATTTCTGGATAGCCTTTTATCTGGCCTCGAAGGACTTTGTGTGTTAGGGTTTTTGCCGCTGTGGTTGAAGTACTTGGATGTTTTGAAGGGAAATTTTTCGGTCTGTAGGCTTCCCGGGTCAGTAGTGATGAGTGTGCTGTTGACATAGACCCTAGGCTTGAAGCCGAAGTATTGATTTGAGATAATGCTCCATTGATGATATGGTTGGAAGTGTCATTAGGGTTGATTCTCGAAACAAAACTCGATGAGCTGGCGGGTGTATCAGTGGTCCAAAGGAATGAAGCAGCTTGAGCTGTAGCAGGGACTGAGTTTTCATAACGAGAAGAAGTCAAGTCTGCATCATCAAGGGATGATTGAAGGGGATGTAATAGATGATTATTTCCTTCAACAACTTCATTCCAATCGATCAGCTCCGTAGGCTGAAGAAAGTCGCCCAGAGACGTGACATCAGTGGCATTGTCTGAGAGATGACATGATGTATCTGCCGTAATCTGTTGAGTAGATGGACGAAGGTTATTCCGGTGTCTGATTCTCAACATAGGGTAATGGCAGGGCAGTCTGCGATCCGCACAACGTGAACAGGGCCAGGCAAGAGAACATCGGGCCTTGGCTGACCGACATTGCTGGCAAGCTTTTCTGCGCGTATTCGGCATTGTGTCCACTCTGCTCCTAGATCCATAGAAAAATGATGGAAATTGAAAGCAGGAAGTAGGATCGGTCATGAAATGCTGGATGGAGAGAGTAGTTTGTCAGCAGCAAAAAAGAAATCCGCGGCGATTCAGCCAATCAGAAGCTCGCATTCTCCGTCACTCCTTCGAAGGTCCGCGGCGTATCACCATCAACTACACAAAGGTATGTAGGAATTTGTAAAAATTGCATTGATCTCGGTTCCTGAAAAATGGGCCGAATTGAGGTTTATAGAATTGAGAAAGGATGGCGCAGCTGAAGGTTCTCCCCTGGCGCAACCCTAAACGGGTAATGGCTATAAAGGAGGACCATTCCTCCGAGAAATATTGATGAATTGATACTTTGTCAAGATACTCATACTTATGAGACATTGGAAGGAAGCCTCTGACATACGCTCAAAAACAACCATGGCACCTATCCGCGTCGGCTTTATTGGCCTTTCCTCAGCCAAATCAGACAGCATTGCACCAGGCTCCTGGGCTTATCTGGCCCACCTCCCATATCTCCTATCTTCACCAGACTATGAGATTGTCGCACTCGCAAACTCATCTCAAGAGGCAGCTCAAAAAGCCATCAAAGCATACAATCTCCCATCCACAACAAAGGCATACGGTAGTCCAGAAGAGATTGCCAACGACCCAGATGTCGATCTCATCGTTATCAGTGTCGTGGTCATGAAGCATTATCAACTCGCCAAACCGGCTTTACTGGCTAAGAAGAACGTCTTTGTCGAATGGCCACTGGGAGCTAGCCTTGCTGAGTCTAAAGAGTTGGCAGCTTTGGCAAAGGAGAATGGTGTTAGGACCATAGTTGGGTTGCAGGCACGTGCAGATCCGCTCGTGGAGAAACTCAAGGAGATACTAGAGTCAGGCCAGATAGGTCCTGTAACAAGCTCCTCGGTCCTGGGGCCTATGAGTGGCTTGCCAACGGACACTTGGTTTGATGGTGCTGAGTATTATTTAGACATGAAGAACGGTGGGAACCATTTCATGATATTTTTCGGTCATTGTAAGTTTTATTCGGATGATTCAATGTGGTTTTATATGCTTATGTCAACGTGCACAGTCTTCGACTCCTTTACACAAGTCCTCGGTGAATTCGTCGAACCACAGTCCATCCTCAAAGCAGCCCGAACCAAGATCGCAATCCGAGGTGGCGATGGCGAAATCAAAGTACCAGATCATCCCAAAAACACTCCGGACCATATCCTTGTCCAGGGTGTGCTCAAGGACAGCGGCGCAGTAGCTTCGATCTGCTCCAGAGATCTCATGCATACTGTGGATGGCATCGGCCTTCGATGGCTGATCACAGGCACCAAGGGCGAGATAGAGGTCACCACGCCGGAAGGACAGTGGCAAATGTCAGATCCGAGAAGAAAGCTGCGACTCAAAATTGGTAATAATGAAGCTGTTGATGTCCCATTTGCAAATCATGAGGACAAGAGCCATCTCGAGCGACTGAGCATTAATGTTGCTGGAGTGTATGAGGCATTCTTGAAAGATGATCAATCGCACTATGCGACTTTTGATTCAGCGTTGAGAACTCATGTATTGTTGGATGAGATTCTGAAGAGATCTGGATTCGATGCTATGGAAGTCGAATGAACTCGCTATCTCCCCTTGGTATAGCTCTTAAACCTGATATTTCTGATCCATGGTGGGAGTGGGAGACTAACTTTTCAATCGTATTGATTGTGAAGTGTTTGGGTATCGTAATTATATCCCAATATAGAGGTTGCCCTTGAGATCTTATGAGAGCTTGATAAGGATACTGGACAAATGAAGCTATTCAAATCCTGATGGTTAGTATCTCTCTGTCCACGGTTCGCAAATCTTCACACCACGCTGTAAACTTGTTGCAACCTCCCCCGTCACACAAAATATAACAAGGCCCATGATGATAGACAAAGTCTTTACAAAACTGAGACGATCGTGGGCAAATGGTAGGAAAAGGAGAACAAGTCCAATAACCGGACGTTATGATAAGGCGCACCTGCTTTGGAAAAACCAGCCTACCGTCTGGCTCCACGGATCCAGCTAACTGAGCAAAGTAATAGAGAATGAATACACTTAAAGAAAGGCTGCCACATAAATGCCACGAATGTTCCATAGTGAATTGGTCACTTCTGTTGCTACCGGTGTGTCCCAATGCTGAATTCCCTCCTTCTGATAGGGTTGTGCTGCCTGCAACAGCCACTTGGCCTCCAGCTAGAAGGCTGGCAAGCAGCGGATTATGTAGCAACAGCCATTGCATCACAACCGGAAAGCTGTATGTGAGAGGACACCTAGGTTTTAAAGAACCATCTGCATTGACATACATCCAATTCAAGCCAAACGCAATGATCAGAGTCTATATTGCGAGGAGAAGATGATAGTTAATCCCAGTGACAGGAGAACCCACAATAAGCCTGAAAACAAACAGTGCAAGCCCTATAATATATATATAGACGTGTAACGTTCCTTCTCATGAATGGAATATATCACCGCCTCATGGTCGCTACCCAGCAGTTTCGCAGACAGCGGAGAAGTGCAAAAGGCCCAGGAAGACTCCTCAAAAGCGAGCCCGGTAACTGCAAGTGCAACTTTGGTGTGAGTTGATACTTTTTCTGAAAGCAGGGGAATCCAGGACCCTGACGCAATGGCTATCAGTGTTGCCCATAGTCGCATTTGTTTTCGACAGTGGTGACTACTCAGCGAATAGAATAGCGAGATGAGGCTGATGTTCGCGTGTACGATCAAATACCCGATTACAGATAGGCGCATATAGACGATGCCTGTGTCAACGAAAGGAGCATTGTTGCCGTACACCACCAGGATAGCCGTATTGGCCAAGATATAGATTCACTGGAAGAGATCATTGTTAAACCAAAGATTCATAAGTTCGGTGAGGGCAGCCCATATATTCCATGATGGTGGCAGAATTAACTAAATACGATAGTCATGGTTCGTGTCCCCCGGAAAATGAAATGGAAGAAGTACAATATATTTGAAGAATTCATGGCTGCTGAGGTTAGCTGCGACATGTTCAGCAAAGTTGGCCACAACGGATACGTAGACCAGGTCAAGAAAGAGCTCAAAGGGGCCTTTACATTTACTGTCAATATATTCCTTTTGCTCCGAAGACCTATATAAAATCGATTAACTTACTCGTTCTCGGCCCGCCACATGCCTCGCGCCTGCACAACGCCTTGTTCCGTCCATTGTATTGGCTTGGGTTGTCTGATGAGGTATCGAACTCCGGTTTCTGGCTGTAATCGCGCTTCCATACTGATGTAGCGACAATTTGTGCGTAATGGTAGTTTGTCTTGTCAATAATACCTAGGTATGTGAAGAATTGAGAGTTAAGGCAAGTGGCTATGATGCCATCTAGACACATTTCGGGGCCTGGGCCGTCCGTACATGTTCCAGGTGGTGGCCACTTTTCAGTCATACTGTATTTTCGAGGCGCAACACTCGTTAACCGGGTTAGAGAATGCGCGTACGAAGGTATATGTGTTAGATGAGATTGCGAAAGATCCGGATTTCACGCTTAGACAGAAAATCGAATGAATGCTGTATGGTAATTTCGGCGGGGCACTGCCCTGACCCTAAGCCCTAACTCCTGAAATTGAAATCCGTTTTAACTTTTTGCTCCATGGTCGGCGATTCGATAGCAATGAACATGATGTGTTCGATAACTTGTGCCCTAGTTACAAAAAGCAAATGCCGGCGCAATGGCACATTGGCCTCGCCGACCTCTTATTGGCGCAATCTGAAACCGTGGCTGAGAATTAAGCATTTGCACGGACTGACGATACAAAAGCAGCAAAGACTTCCAGGGGTCACCTTCGACGGGTCAAATCAAAGAGCCCACGTGGGTTTAGTATACGCGGCCGTGGCTTTACTTTGAGCATTTGCGAATGCGGCTGCCTTCGTGGTATGCTTTTCTCCATCCTTTTGACAATGGATGAATATTGATAAAAAATTAACTTCACGGCTAATTTGGCCAGGCAAGAATCTTGATATGCTTCGATTCTCGTTATTCTCTGCAACTTCCATCTTTCGGTATCACTGACAAATGCCGACAACCATGTCCGGAATTCCCCTCAGATCAATCAACGACAATGACTCTCTTGACGAATTCTCCGATTATGAATCGCAGCCTCTTAATGGGTCACGCGATTATCAATCACCTACAAAACCATCAATCAAATCTAAATTGGTATTCTGTTCGTCTCGAATTCGAAGCTGTCGTACTTCCTTGACAAAATGTCGACATGCGCATTGCAATGCCCACCCCCGGTCTTCTAGAGCGATCATCTGCCGATTCATCGAACGCCCATTTTGGGGGCTGGTATTCTTGCTGTAAGTGATACTGATCAATTGTATTGCCCATTAACATACTAACTACTATGATGCGACTGGCTTAGAGGGCTGCTGAACGTCTTCTCCATTGGATTACATTGTATATTTCTCCTTTTTCCCGATGATTTCGACGATCAGCTTGATGCGTGGCTTCTTCCCAATCACCAGCTATCCGCATCGACACACTGGGACAGACACGGAATCCCCCTTAGTAGATGCCATTCCCATAACGACTACTGGCGCGAAGTCCCACTGAAGTCCGCACTCCTTGCCGGCTGCATTGGTGTCGAGGCAGATATCTGGCTGTCAGATCATGATCTGCTTGTCGGGCATAATCCGTTTGTGCTTAACCGACACGAGACTCTGCGCACGTTGTACCTCAATCCATTACTAGACATCCTACATCAGCGCAACACCCGGACAAATCTGCTGAATTTGCCGGATTCGTTTCACGCCAATGTCACAATGGCGGGGGTCTTTGCCTCGGATCCGGCTCAGACTTTGGTCTTGCTGATTGATTTCAAGACTGACGGTGACAAGCTTTGGCCATATGTGATGGAACAGTTGCAACCTCTGCGCGAGGCAGGCTATCTAACGTACTTTAACGGGAGCGACCTTCACGAAAGACCCATCACTGTAGTCGCCTCGGGCGACGCACCCCTGCACCGAGTGATAGGAAACGACACCTACCGGGACATTTTCTATGATGCACCATTAGACAAACTGACTCTATCTCCAACACCCAGCCAGGAGCCACTATCATCAAACTACGACTTCTCAAACAGCTATTATGCCTCGGTCAACTTTGGAGAAGCGATCGGTGGTCTCCATCGAGGTCGATTTTCGCAAGACCAATTGGGGCTGATCCGCGAGCAAATTGAGGCGGCGCATAAGCGTGGTCTCAAGGTTCGCTATTGGGGCACGCCGAGCTGGCCTAGAGGTTTGCGCAACCATGTGTGGCATGTGTTGGTGCGTGAAGGGGTGGATCTTATCAATGTAGATGATTTGCGAGAGGCAACGAGACAGGACTGGCGGAAGCATCGCAGTTGGCTGCTCTGAACAGTAGTATTCATTAGACAATTAGAACAACGTCCATATATAGAACATTCGTCAATCCGTATGGGTCTCTAGCATGGGTGATCGGGGCTAAAAAAGCTTGTGTCGTTTAGTCTGCTTGGCACGCTATACTACTCGGGGAACTATAGAACAGTCATTATTTCCAAGGTTATTCAAGGTTGATGGTGACTCCAATTAATCAGGACTCTCTTTCTCTAGCGGCGTAGCAGATGGATGACTTGAACTGCTTTTCGGCTCTTTGGGCTCAAGCTAATTCAGACTTTCATTATCTGCCTTCTGAGGCGTTGTCAGAAGCCTTCAATGTTGATACGCAGCCTCATCCTCATCGTATTTGCTGAAGAAACAGTTTCAGATATTTTTGATGTTTTCCAGAAGTTTTATTTCGTTGTCGAATCTTCATTAGGAAGCATTTTAGCGAGCCGTCGTGCAGAATTTGCCATCTTTTTGACTTCTTTTTCTATAACTTCAGCGCTCATCCATGGCTTCGAGAGCCGTGAGGTAGGAATTGATTGAGCTACAGAGCCCGCTGATGTGGTAGCCAGTGCTGTGTGTAGAGTTTCCTGTGGTGGCTAAAGCGGGAGACATTGCTAATCCTTGAGTATGATCCGTTTGTCTGAAAAAAGAAATAGCTATTAAGCTGGAAAAACGCACGGCACTGAATGTTTGGGGAGAATCGTCTGAAAACAACCAGTTAACAGCATTGCACTATTTGTGTTGTACTAATCAAGTTTGAAAGGGTTCCCGGGAAAGGCACCATGATTCAGGGAGACTTGTGTACTGTAACGGAGCCTCGCTGAAAGCATGATAAAATAAACAAATTTCATCAACGGGTTACATTATCTGAGTGCATTGAGTATTCGAGTACTATTCTAACCACTTTCATCAATCCCTGTCCAACACAGGTGTTGATTGGTAATTTAGCTGCATGTCTTGTGTGTAATGAAGCAGTGATGGGTCGCGTCCTTCTCATTATATATGTTCGCACAAGGGGATACGAACCTATGAGAAGTCAAATAGGCCAATATACCTGATCAGGCTGGAGAAAGAATCGGTTGTGATGGCTAAGCAAGCAGAAATTGAAACGCTCGCTGGAGATAGGCATATAGCAAATCCATGGATGTTTGTTTCTCCTCAATTACTAACTATATGTACTATCAGCTATATGCCCTCTGTGGTCGCCACTTTCTCCGTTCTTCTTCGCATTCCTTCTCCTAGAAGAGGCCTTCGAGATATAGATCTGAAGTTTACTAATCCGGGGTTCTTAGTTTCTGACTAGCCAAATCTCTGATGAAAGGTAGTTGCTATCATGACTTGGTATCTCTTCAGCCTCGCGGCATATGTAGGTAAAGAAATTGATAGGGTAGCTTGCATGCGCCATGCGCCAACTCATCATATCACAGACAGAGGTTGAAGTAAGTCCTATCTAACCGGCTGCACCTTTTCACCTTTATGTCGGTTTGTGGTTGATTTGCCTAGGCAGGGGCTAACTGGTCATGGGCGTATTTCAAAATCACTACAGAGTCAATCTGCTTATCACGTCTTAGCTTAAGGCTAAGAGCGGATAGCCTTATCACGATATAGGTGCAGAGCGAATCATTACACGAGTATCATCTACTACGCAATTTGTGACAGGGTCTTGGAGAGTATAACCTGCAGTGCTTAGGAAAACAGATATCCCTTGTAGAATACCGCTATATCCATAAACTTCGAGATTCTACATATCAGACCAAGTCGGCTTCACCCCCATTTGATACAACAAGGCCTATTGAAAAGGCCTTGAATGAGGAGTCTCCCAAAATGCTGGGCCATTCTTCAAGAACGAACCTTGTGGGCTAGCGATTGCCTTGAATGAAAACGGCGTTTTCATTAGACATGATCGTATACACGGAAGCCGGCAAGTACAATCCGCGGGACTGAGCTGGAGATGGCCCATATATCTGCCAATAAAGATAATTGAAGCACATGATACTGAATCCATGATGATAAGCCCTATCGGAACCCTCCGCTGAGCCTGATTACCGTGGATCCATGGAACCTGGTGCACGTGGTCCCATCCGGGTATTTTATAAACAAGCCGAATCCGATAAACTTTTTCCATGCTTCCTTCTAGAAGATAAGAAGCAGGCATGATTTTGTTGCATAATTTAAACCGGTAAGTAACCTGGAATCGGCCAAATGCCGTGAATAGCCGTCGATTTCCGCCTGCTTCATCCTACCGATTCCTACGAGCTTCGGAGGATATTCAACAGGTGTTGCTCTTTGTTCAGGAATCAAGGCTAATCTTGAGGAAATACCCAGTGCTTATCTACTTTATCAGTTAGCACGTTGCCGATTGCGTGGAGTCAGAGGATATCGTAACACGAGAAAAGACAATGACGTTGTATATTCGGCTCGGGGAAGCTAGCAATCACTTCCTCTCGCTCGGATTGGACGTCCTTCGCTTCGACAAGCCTCGGTCGAGGGCCATGAGCGAATCACGTTAAAGTCTTTCGCGTTAGTTAGCCTTGGTCAATCAAACTACGTTTGCGATCAGACACAATGCATCATATTCATGGAGGCTCAACTGTCTTGGCCAGTGAGGGCAGGACAAGGCCGCCCCCATAGCTGTACCCCGCAGCCCTGTGAAAGAAAGGCCGTCTTTGATTTGATGGAGCGTCAGACTGTGGCGATGCAGACGAGGTGGAACTTGGAGAAAGACGCATGTCATAAGAGGACAGATCATTTCTGGCGTCAGACATCTACCTATCATCAACTTTTGATACGCTGTGATCTTTCATCAAATACAAGTTAACCAGATATCAACAACTGTCTTTGCTCGCAACTATCCCAGTAATGAATGATACCGGTACGTTCTTCTCACCCGAGAAATATTATTTATGCTAATGCGTCATGGGAACAGGCGTGGCGAACAATGTCACCAGCGTCGCCGGCGCCGGTCTACGACTCGCCCTGCTCCTCAACGCAGTAGCATGCCAGGTCGCAAACCTCGGTGTCGACATCCACAGCATCTCTAAAGGGATTTCTCTCTTCTCAACAAGCCTGAAACAGCTCGGTCAGAGTCTACAAGCCGAACGCTCGGTACATACACAAGAATGTATCGATACGGCGCATCAGATCAGCGATCAAGCTCGAACGGTATTCGAGGAAGTAGAGGATATGCTAGAAAGAGTTCAAAAGGCGGAAGTAGAGCCTGGCCAGAAAGACGTTCCTGTCCAGCAGAGGTTCAAGGACTGTTTTAAGAAGCAGCGTGTTACGTATCTGTTGGCGCAATTGGAGGCGCTCAAATTGAGTCTTATGGTGATGACACAGATCTTGCATCTTGGGCGCTTGCAGGAGGTTAAGAGGTTAGTCTATCTCCACAAATCTCACAATATCATTGTTCACTAACTTTGTGGTTCAAGTGTCTTGAACACCCTCACCGACGAACTGATTGTCCAAGAGCGAGCCGACGCCCAAAACATGCTCATCGTCAGGTACTGGTCCACAAAGAAACTCGATCGATTATACGAACTAGCCCGGCAAGAAGCAAAAGAAGCTCAACGTCCAGCGGTCCATTTCGACCAAAATGAGAAGAAATCGACGACTCCATCTAACAGTCCATCTCTGACAAAGCTCCCAATCATCCCATTGGGAGTAGAATCGTCACTCAACTCCATGGAGGAGTCGCCAAGTGATATGCTCCGACTTACGCAGGAGGTTTTGGACGCGTTACTAAGGCGCTGGATAAGAGTCGAAGCCGGCCAGAGTGTACGGCCCATACCGCGGGCTTATGTATCGTCTGGAAGTGACGATGAATTATCCGACGTCGATAGCCTTGATCATCCGACGCATGGGTATTATATCGAAGGGGTAACCACCGACTGGCGAAAACCTCATTCGCAAGAGGCGCGAATCCAGGCTGCTCAGTTACGGAAGATGTATTCCGATAAGCAAGCACATGTTCACAGCGACTCAGACGGATCGGAAGACTCAGCCAAGTCCGGAAGGCGTCACAGTAGAAAACATTACAAGAAACCGTACACCAGTAGCGAATATGACGATATGCCGGAACAAGGGCAGATGGACAACCGTACAACTACTCCTATCAATTCTCGACCATATTCATACTCCACGACGAATACATTTCCGGGCTTTGATGCTGAAAATCACTGGCGACACGCAAGCGGTTCCGCAAAGCATCAACCTACTGTTCAGACTCGATCCAGGCCAATACCAGTCCCTCAGCGGATGGGAAACAACTTGAACGTGACTACCGGCGCACAACCAGAGCGCTTAGCTACCTCTCAACCAGGGGCAAGAGGCATACCATCAAGCCCATCAACACGCAACGGACCATACGCAAATGGCTCGTTTTCTTCTTACTACAAGACACCCACAAATGGATTTCCTCCTACACCGTCAAGCTATACTCATCAACAATCATATTATTACCCTCCACAGCCACAACAACAGCAACAATATCGGCAGTACACAAACCAACCACCACCCAATATCGCGCGAACGTTATCTGATAATACCCTCCATCCATCACAACAACAGCAATACCTAACACCTTCATCTCAACAACATCGTCACCGACCCTCACGCAACAACCGAACCTCAAAAGGCAGCAGCAGCAGCAGCACTCGTAGCCCGTCACCATACAACCGCCACAAAGACTTCAAACGAACTGCCATGCGCGGAATACTAGGTGCGAGCGCCATAGGAGGGTTTATGGATGCTTTGGAGGCGTTTAGTATTATCTAACTCAACCTCTTTTTCTTTCCTTATTTTGAGATGATTCACGACCGTTATGATTCATGATTATGATTTATGCCCACTGTTTCTTTGATAGCTGAAACGTTTTTTATGATTGGTTCAAATTGTTGTATGATATTTCCACGTTTCATGTTTAAGCAGACGATGATACCTTAGTTATGATTATATACGATTTTTATTTAATATCCTTCAGCCGTTTATTTTTTATACTCCAGGACCTACCTCGGTACATGTAATAGTAGACTCGCATAAAAGGCTAAATGATTGGTTCTGTCATGTCGCTAAGTATCAAATTGATAGTTACGCAATATACGAGTGCTTGATAGCGCCGAATGGATTACTCAAAACAGACATCCATCAGCTGCGAACCTTGAACTAGGGAGCTGTATGTAGCCTGTATGGCTATGGCGGTTTGGAGGAAATTCTAAATACGTACGATGCGATTACTTTCCATTTCTTCGGGGATGTTGTGAAATGAGTGATATTCGATGGTATTTTGCTTCATTTCTATCTTAATAAGCGTCACCCGACTGGACTTATTTCGTTTACAGTCCTTAAAGGAACTGGCACCATGCCCAACGTCGGCCGCCCAAGTCGAGATTGTCACGCATGTCGCAAACGACGTATCAAGGTACAGATCCTCCTATCCCTTCCATCTACACACTCCGATAGGACATAATTAACATCTATTTTACATGGATAGTGCGACCTCCTCCGTCCCGAATGCACCCAATGCCAACGGAAATCCCAGTCTTGCCCTGGTTATCGAGACGAATTGGAGCTCATTTTTCGGATTGAGAGTGTTTCTTCCTTCGAGGCTAAGAAAGCTGGTGGGAATAATGACAAGAGAGGGGGAGGTGTTGTCGACGAGCAGCATGTTGACGAGCAACATGTCGATGAGCTGATCATCAAGGCCGAAAAATGATTTGTGATAGATCATATTTTGGGGAGGGGAGGGGGTATGATTTTGTGTACATGAATATATGTATGTGTGGATGTACGGAACGAACAAAGACATAATCAAATGGGTATAATATGTGTTTAGAAAGAGGGTAGTTGGAATATGCCATGTTCGGGAACCCAGTCGAATTCTATATCCATGGGAAACATGTCATGGCCGTTACCGTTGCCGCCCATTGCAGGGGGGAAGGGTTGGTTGTGTAGGTCTATTAATTGTTGTTGTTGATTTTGTTGTTGCTGGAAATTCCAGGCGTTTTGTGGAGGGACTTGGTACTCATTTCCTGAGGAAACGGTTGGTCGCACCCAGGGTGCTGGTTGAGTGTAATTAGGATAGTATGTGTTTGTGGTCGCTAAGGATGTAGGACCTTTGGTCACGCTGCTGGTCTCTTGGACTGCGGACATGTTATGGTAGCCACCGAAATGGTGAGATTGCTGCGGGTTCTCAGCCTGCGGCGACTGCTGGTGTTGCTGTAGTAGTAAATGTTGTC
This sequence comes from Talaromyces verruculosus, assembly GCA_001305275.1. Lineage (NCBI taxonomy): Eukaryota > Fungi > Ascomycota > Eurotiomycetes > Eurotiales > Trichocomaceae > Talaromyces > Talaromyces verruculosus. The sequence goes on from LHCL01000014.1 coordinate 117,762, forward strand.
TCGCATACGAGAAATCCACTCCATGATACGGAGTTGGCGTTGGCAGCGGCACAATTCCTCCGTGCCAGGCATTCGTCACTGTTGACGTCGAAGGACCGACAGTAACTTCATTGTTGTTCCCACTGTTATTGTTTCCAGCATTGGATTGAGCTTGCCTCTGCATTTCTTGATCCGTGCAGTGTTTCATAAACCGTCGTAACCAGTCTCGGGATTTGCCCCCAACAACAAGCAGCCATCGTGTCGGAATTGGGTATTTGGATGCAGCGCTCGCTTCAGTCAGTCTTTGGGTCAATTGCTCAAGGTAATCCTCGACCTTGACAGTGTCAGGTTTTATAACTTCTCCTAGAGCTCCAGACTTGACAGTAAAGAAAATCTTCAGCAACACCATAAGACCCAACACGGTACGCGAATATGTCAAATTAGGCATTTTTCGCATGGTGTGCACGTCACATTCCAAGAATGTGTTGAGCAATCCCTGTGCTGCGTGCATCCACTTGATGGTGAGATCAACTCGAATGGCACTGAGCTGTTCTGCAGGCCTTTTGAGGGCATTTTCTCCGTCCGGAGCAGGGAGGGTGTAATATTGTCGTTTGATGGCATCTGGGTCACGATACCCCTCACCAATACCAAGCTCATAGACCACCAGGCTGGTGTACTGAAACTCAAGCATCATTGGAGCTATCAAGCAAGTCAGTACATAAAATATTGAAGCAATCTAGAGTACTAACCAGTAAGAAAATCAGGATCAATGTCCTCTTTCCAGTCTTCCATCTTTTTGTCGAAAAGTCGAAGCACGCCGTTTACACGACTTTCAGACAATGGAGCAGTCGAGCTGGTGTCGTCAAGACCGAATGATGACAACGCTTCGTCTGTTATGACTTGAAGACCGAACCAACTCGCATATCGTCTATCTGAATCATGTGGAGAGCGAGACAGCAACCTCACACACTCTTTGATCCAGTCATTATATGGCAGTAAATTAGGTCGGCGTGTTCGCATAGCCACGCTACCAAAGTCAGTACACAGTACGAAGATTGTGAGAAATGAAAACTTACTTTGAAGCTAGATGATAGCAAGCGAGTATTGCACGAGCTTGTTCGGCCATCTGTTCGTCAAATTTACTTGCTGGTTTAGGCTGTCCCTGACCCGATACAGGCTTCCGAGGCATACGTTTTCTCGACGCAATACCAATCTCCAAAGCCATGGTAGCAGCGATATGCGAGTACTGATATGCTTGAATCTGTGAAGGCAATTCAGGTGGAAGGTAGAATACATTCATCAAGAGAAGCGCCTGCACCATTTCCAGTGATTTTTCTGCCTTGAAAAAGAATCTTTGCGCATATATGGTGAGCATTTCACGGTTGAGGGTATTTGCAAGACCCATATCAACTGCAATAGACGTAGCTGCTAGGACGGCTAGAAAAAGCACGGGTTTTGTGGCCCGGAGGTGACGGGCGGTTGTATCATGGGGGAACACCATAAACGGAAAATACGCAAGCAGATCATTGATAAACAGCGAAACTAAGTCCTCCGCTGTATTCATGGAGATGATACCACGATCAATGACATCCGCATCGCCATTTGTGTCAGGGAAAGTCGAAGTCAGAGTCAATTCCGGGGTATCGCCTAGTGAAGAGCTCCCATCATGGGACATTTGCGAAGTAGAACCAAGACCAGGAGATTGCGAGGTATCATGAGACCCCCTGTTAGGCGAAATGTATTGAATATCCTGATAATTCGGCGGCGGTCGTTTCACTACCTCAGATCCAAAGTCTACATCGTCCGCCGCCTCATCTTCCCTCGCACTCTCGGTATCTTCTTCACCAGCAGTCTCCTCCACAGTTAAACGCCGTTCTTTCAGTGCCGTGCGCATTGCAGCCATTTCCCTCTCCAGCTGAGCGACCCGGGTATCTGTCCGTTTGCGTGGCCGACGCCGCTGCGGCGCGACAAATATACACGCTCTCTTCGCCTTTGCGCATCGTTGGCATTGGTTGGTGGCATTTTCGTCGGGCAGACAACGGACTTTCAGTGACCGACATGATTCGCAGGAGCGGTTCAATTGTTGCGCGGGAGTTGATCGTGGTTCCATCCGGTCGTGTGTGGCTGCGGGTTGCAGAGTGGACATGCTCGCGTAAACGGCTGGCTGCATGCGAGGGATGGCGGTTGGCTGATTCGATCGAGTGTTGCAGCCTTGCAGGTGATCAACGGTCAGCACGTGTCAAAAGTTCGTTCGGTTTGTTAAGTCGCATAAAGATCATGGGTAAAAGTTATGGCGGGGTGGTAACAATAGCGACAATTGAACACGACAGTAGTCCACAGCCATGCTCAATTGTGCAATGCCCTCAGTAACCAAACCGGAACTGAGTATGGTGGACTGAGTTCAATTATCGCTCATCCTCAACAGAAAGACAGACGGCATCGTCGTAGGCAGCATCGCGGGCAAGGTGTTTACCGATCAAAGACATCGCAAGGTTAGTTGCACCCTGAAAAACAAGGCAGACTCCAGAGTCGGGTGGCTCGTCCCGCTAAGCTTATCTGGGAAAATCTGTCGGCCAATCAGAGGCACAAGTCAGAGTGGGTTCCAAATGTCCGACGTACTGCCAGATCCGGTTAATAGAGAACCTTAATCAAATGTCTTGAAGAAATCAACCAATCAAAAGCCCAGATAGGACTCAGTGGGTCATACATGCCGTACTAGGCCTAATACGTCGATATTTACTTCAATTGTTTACCCCTAATGGCGTATGTTTGTGAATAATTATAGTCTCAAAAGGCGTACTAGGCGCGTCAATAGAGCAAAATCTTTATCGCTAAGAACAGAGTGCCATGTTGGAATGTTCGACCTCTGCTTAGGAGTATCTAGAAGCTATCTAGAAGCCTTGGCTTGGAACCAGGCAGCTCAACGTCACTGTGAACATCAGATTGAAAGGTTTTAGCAGCCAATTTAGCCAGATCGTCCGATACTTATCAAAAAGGACGTTGATCTACTTAGCAAGGACGGATCTCGTTTACTTCCATGCACATTCAAAACATCCTTATGGTTATGTCACATCGACAATCTTCGACAAATAGTTGCTAATCTCGAAGCGTATCCAAGTGATGAAGAAGGTGATTCTCGAAAGAAACGTGTCCGTCGATTAAAACTGCTAAAGTAAATCCAAATAGTTGGGCTTCGTATAACTCTATCAGGAATTGGAGTATTTTCGCTTAAATACTCCCTGTAAAAGAACTGTGTTTGTAGAAGGCGCCGAATCTTGGTTATTTGGATAGACTCTAGAACTTGAATATCATTCTCGAGAACTTATATAAGCGTATCTTATTCAAGCCTTGATTTTGCCAAAAGCTACGGAGTCATTTATTCGCGAGCTTTCTCTAATCTTTCCGAGCTAACACTTGGGAATAAACAGAAGCTGTAGGTCTATTTGATCTTCTATTGGGACTTCATCCTCCACCCTCAACGTCTTCCACAAGTATTTGCAATTCGGGCCACGGATTCGAGTGCTCTAAGAAGGATAATGACGGAAGAGTTCACGGGAGTCTCATCAATCTCGTGCGCGTATCACCATCATCTCCCTCAATATGTAACACTTCCGACTGCCCAGTATTTTCGAACCTCGGAGAAATTGCCTGTGTCACATCAAGTCAATCGCCGTGAAGATAAAATCCTCAGAACAATTGCAGGATTCTGATCTTTTAGAAATGCCCTTAGGTGTCAACTGTTTCATCTTCTTCGCAAATATATACATACTTGCGTCGACGTCGGGTGTATACGAGGAGACCTCGGTGGTTACTCTTCTTCGTCTGATTGTTCTAAGCCTAGTTGAACAATTTGCGCAAACTTCAGACACGGTTCATTCACTTTCCTCGATCATCGTGGCTTGCGCCTTGGCTGTTCCGTAGTGCGAAAAGTTTGTAGAGATTTTTGTATTGACCATTGCGATAAGTTCGACAGTTGCTCTCTTGACATTTTGCATCTATTTCAATGAGGGTTAATAAATGTTCTTGGGAATAATTCGGAACAACTTACGCGTTGCACGAACTAACTCTACCAATGCGGAACATGGTATGATGGAAGTTGTACCATGGCTCTGTATGCCTTCGAAACCAAATCTTAGCCCGAGGATGGCGAAGCGGTACATCGCAGACATCTGACATTGTTGAAGAGCAGTGACTCAAATATTTACTGAAGCGACTGAATAATCGCAATATATACTCGGGTGGCTCTGCTGGAACATGACCTTGGTCTGTTGAAGTCTCAGTTGAACATCTTGATGCATTCATGGCTGTTGTTGTTCTTGTGGCCTCGTAATAACGGTTTGGCCGCAACCCTCGAGAAAAGGATCGAGTATAGCGGTGGTATTGTTGCTGTGATGACTGCTGCATGGCTTTGACATCTGGGTTTGTTGATCAGACACCAGACAGGTTTCCTGCATTCGGCCCTGACTAGGTGCTGTGACCATAGATCGCAGGTTTTATATTCATGCCGTGGGAACATCCTTAATCTGAGGCTAGCCACTCCATTTGGCGTAAAAAGTATGTTGCGTAACATCGTACTGTCCCTCGCATGGTGATTGATTCGTATAATTAGACGCATAGTCCGGGGGCTTCGGGGGGCTCTGGACTATGTAGTCATTCCAGCCTCATTACGTGTTCTCTGGTTCCAGCGACGAGAACGACAGTGGGAGCACGTCACTGTGACTGACTGGAAATAGTCTATGGGCTTTTTCTCGGAGGCATGTTGTATATAAAGATGTATGTGAGCGTTCCCGAACCCAGATGTCGCGCTGGAAGGATTTTTGTAGCGATCAACTGATATTCGTAGTTGAGAACAGAACGCGAGTTAATCAAATATAGTATGCACATGTCAAGTGACATAGAAGGGGTGATATATATCGACTAGATATCATGGAGACCAAGGCAAAGATCATAGGAAGGCCAATCGCCTAAAGAGGAAGATGAGAAAGTGCAAGTGGAATAGAGAGATTCAATCCATACTTATGTACCAGTTGACAGTGTTAAGGTAGTCAGGCAACTATCGTTTAACGGCTTGGACCATTGCCTTTGTCCTGTTGCCTTTGTCCTGTATGGATAAGGAGAATAATCAATGCAGTACCCAGGTTGATATTGCTTAGTAAAATCTCTAATATAAAGAAGAAGTTGAAAGCAATTCACACATTCCAAGACGCCCAACAATGCAGGCTGGGCTTTCAACTTTTTTTTTGACCGTCATTCATGTCGGTTGCTGACAATGGTCACCATCTTTGAGCCAGTGAAATACAGGTGCATAATCACGAGCTGAAATAGGCAATACTTTGTGTAGACATTATTGAAGATATGGCCATAACACTTTGCATCAAAGAGGTTTCCTGTCAGCAACTGATTTCGTTCTATCAAAGAGACAGTAAAAATTCCTATCAGACAATTCATCGAGGTTGTTCGACGAAGGATCATAGCTCTTGTGTAGTTCGCTGTCTCTGATTGGCTAGATCGATATTACATAGGCGGCTACACAATTCCAATCGAACACGAATACGATCTTGGAACCGAATACGGAAACGAATTCATAGATAAAGTGGTGACAAGGGTCGCAAGGCATGGTAAACGGTAAGACCTCCAATTTGTTTCTCAGCCCGAGTCATGATAAAACTTTGATAGCAGACTTGATTCAGATGACTCAAGGATCATGACCCTCGGCTTATCCGTGGACGGTTTACTCAACTGCATTGAGTATGTACTATGTATGTAGTATGAAGCTGCTATATGCAGGTTTGAAGAATTGTTGATGAGTGGAAGGAGGAGTTATTATGTGTATGTCTGACTGTGTCGATCGCGAGAGTCGGTGAGACCGGTCGGCCAGTTTGATGAGACCTGGCAGTATCTGAAGCATGCTACATGTCAGATATCTGCTAATCTGCTAACTTCAGCTGACCACTGCGTTGATGATTTCAATAAAGTAACCTCTGGGCTCGAAGTAAGCTCATGGAACGATGTTGAGTACATACTCGGCCTTGACCAAGGATGACCGCCAAGGTCTATGTTTCAGTGGCCTGATTCATACAAGGCGGTAGGGCCAAATTGCTGGTTACATGATTGACATCGGTGGCGTTACATTGCATGCACATGCCATGCCTGATAGACAGTGAGCAGGGGATTCTGGTTATTTATTCTTTGTGGCTCGAAGAAGACAACAAGATGAAGTTGTATGTACCAACAGGTAATCGTTGTCAAACCCAATCTACAATTGCGTTCGTTGATCGTAGATTCAATACGGTCTGATACCGCGTGATACATACCGATACAGCCGTGAATTCAATGATTTGACGCCAAGAGATGCCAAGAGATGCCAAGAAGGCATGACGACGGCCAAGCCGATCAGGGCCTTCAGCAATGCCCAAACAGGAAAACCATCACGCGTCAGCCTTTTCGGTGCCAAGAGAGGTATCCCCGTACTATGTATGAAAATGTATTCGTCAATCAAGCGGCATTTCTTCCCCTCCCAGCGCAAAAGTTGAAACGTATTCGTCAGCGCTCTCTGGGAGAACGGCACGACTAGCAAGAGAACGCGTGGCACGGAAAAGCAAGATTTGGTCTGATTGGTTGACACCACCTGAGCATCCAATCAGAGGACAGATGACGGGGAGATAACAGCGAACTACATAGTAATCTGATTACATAGTACATACATAGTACGTAGCCAATTGCGCCGGCTGGACCAAGAATACAAGCGAGATATGAGACGGCCTCGGCAGGTCGCATATACCTGCATGTTCAATCTGAAGTTTTTCATGTTTGGACTGGACACTTTAAATGTCAATTGAGTACCTTGAGTATCTTAGAGTATCTGAATACTTGAAGATCAAAATTATGACAAAATAATATGCATCAAGTAACGTCGCTTGGCACGGGGCCTTCGGCAGGGCTCAAGCCACCATCCAGCGCCAAAAGGGGGCGCCAAGAGGCAAGGCGCAAAGCTTTGATAAGAATATAATGCATTGGACGCGTACGATTTTGTTGTCCGTCCATCAGACGAGTTGAATGGTTTGAATCTATCTGATCTGTGAATATTGGATAGATGAATGAAGCATGCCGACCGGAGTGTAGGTTGATATACGTACTGACTGGTAATCTGGTTATCTTTGGTATCAATTGATTTACATACTCCGTACGACTAGAGAAAAGAATACCTAGGTAGCATCTGCGTAGATAAGACAGCGAACTAGAAATAAGGCCGGGTGGATCGTATTGTAATTATTATTACAGACCAGCCCGTTTGGCCTACGTACGCACTGTCGTAGGTGCCGTATGGGCCGCCCGGAGTACGGGGTTAATTCCTGGTATTTGCCATGTCTTCGGTCTTGACAAGTCTTCAGCCTTTGCATATCACTATCCTTCTCTCTACACAACTACTGTATATACTAATCCTACTCCCAGTCGATCATTATGTTGCCTTGCTCTTTCGCAGCTTGCGTTGTTTGAGTCTCTTGCACAGCTTTCATCTTATCAGCCTCGCGCTTATCCTACACCAACCACTTCACCGGACCCGCAACTGGGAAACTTGCAGGACGTCGACTTACCTTTTCCTCTGCTACTTGCTTCCCCGACACCCTGTATATAGGCCAGACTGGCCCTTGAGGCTTGTTGGCAGTCCTTGTTCTATCTTCTTCATGGAAGGCACGACACAATGCGCACATCCCTATTAATATGCGGCTTGATAGTCGCTACAGCGAGCGCCGCTGTGGTTGATACCACCAGTTTCATGGACGAGAGAGAGAAACTGGCCAAAGACTGGACCGGGAAGGGCGGCGATCCTGCCGAAAAATACTTTCGTAAGTTGTTCTTTGAAGTTGTCGTGGTTATTGTATTTGGTATTTCTGCTCGGAGTATTGTATACTCCTTGCATGGATACCCTGTTGAGAACGTTCGGCTAACATACCCCTCTAGATGAATCTTCGTGGGTTATACTCAACACTAGCTGATAATATTGAGAAGTGTGAGCACTAACAAGCATTATGTTGACAGATTCAGCGGTCATTATGATGGTCGGTATGTATTAGACTCGTGAACAATGCGCAAATGACCGGGTATACTGACCTCGTCCTAGTTACACAGACAAAGCCCTTGATCACGAGGATCAAAATGCGCATCTATCAGCCCTAATCACAACATATTTGTCATTTATGGATGAACTCGATGTAGAAACCTGGATCATGCACGGCACATTACTAGCATGGTGGTGGAATCAAAAGGTGCGCATTCTCTTGTTGTTTCCAGCACTTTTTTTTTTAACAATATACTTGGCAGATCTTCCCCTGGGACGACGACTTAGATGTCCAAGTCTCCGAACCAGGCATCCACTTCCTTGCCGAAAACTACAACATGACCGAACACACCTTCGACATTCCCGGCGTCGGTACACGCAAATACATGCTCGAAATCAACCCTCACTACATCGTGCGCACAACCCTAGACAGGCAAAACGTCATTGACGGCCGATGGATCGATACATCCAGCGGATTATTTATCGACATCACCGCCGTACGCGCAGATGATTCGCGACGAGCGCAAGGCGACAAGGGCGCATTAATGTGCAAGGATTCGCATCGATTCCAAGAGAACGAAATCTTCCCCTTGAGACGGACCGTCTTTGAGGGTGTACCGGCCAAAGTGCCGTATGCTTATACGAAATTGCTGGCGGATGAATATGGACAAAGGTCCATGACCAATCCGCGGTTTAACGGATATACCTTCTCCGAAGAGGTTCAACTATGGGTCAAGACTTCGTGCGTTCTCTCCTTTCACTAATATTAGAAGTAATCGATACTAACGGTCTATATAGGGAAGTCGAAAAGGTCGAAGAAGAACACGAAAAACAACCAGAACAACAAGAAGAAAAAGAAAAAGTCACAATCTACAACTTTATGCAGCACACGGATGAGGCGACGCCATAATCCTTTACAACATAATCATGATATGATATCAAAACGTCTTTTAGCGCCTCTCGATTTAGTGTCTGCCTAGGTGTCCTTGGCTTCGGTGCAATGCATTGCCGGTGTTGGTTCTTGATTTCTTGGGCATAGCATGCTTGTTGTTTACATATATACCTCTTTGTTCATTACTGCTACTGTATATACAATATCAGCGCACATACCCTATATGTTTGAATGTATACTACATACCGTCCTCTTCTAACACTTTTAACTTTCTAAGACTCTCTTTACCATGGAGTGGTCGAACGCGGCCTATCACAGAGTACCAACCTAACCCAACTATGACTCTTTCCAATTCGATTTATTTTCGCTTGTGGGAGCGCAAAATAACGTTCCGGATTCGACCGGAGCTTCGTCTTACGCCGGAATCTTCTTGGATCAATCGATGATACCTCCCCTCGTCTCGAGAGAGTACAAGTGGTAGTAGCATAGGAACACTGATCTTTGTAGTGTTTGAGTTCGATTGAGTGGTTGAAAATACATGAACTAGCCGCCCCACTTCTTGCTTGCCTTAACAACTCCCGCCCTAACTAAGATACATCAACTCTCAAACCGCTTCAACGTCATCGAGAACTGAAAAATGGGAGTTGCGAATATCGTCAAAGTATCTTCGCAGTGAGATACTGTTCCAGATGTCTCTCTGACTTGGCGACTGCCTCGAAACAGGTTGTGTTTATCCTGTGTGCGACTGGCTGATACCACGCCATCGCTTCCACCTCCCCTTCTCGTCCTATTCGGCCCGCGAAAGAGCGAGAACAACGCGAACGAACGAGTCGCAACTCTAGACCACAGCAGTTACACAAGCCTAATCCAAAGGAGAGGCGAAAAAAAACACAGATTACCTGCATGAACTAGATCTGCAATCATGTCTAGCAATAACAACCACCGTGCCGAAACACCATTGACCAATGCGACTGGGTACATGACATACCCACCATCGACATCGACCCCCTTTGCCACCGCAAATACAGACGGAAATACGAATATAAATCCATCTACGTCATCGGATAACACTGGAGGGGCTAGTACGACTGCAGACTCGAATCTCAATCCCCGCAGTTGTGTGACCTGTCGCCGCCGCAAGGTACGCTGTAACAAAAGGGAGCCATGCTCCAACTGCGTGAAGGCGGGCATTGAATGCGTCTTCCCTGGCCCCGGTCGCGCCCCACGGAAACAGCGACGGCCGCCAGATGTCGAGGTGTTGTCGCGATTGAGGAGGTTGGAAGGTGTTGTTGAGAGTTTGGGAGGAACGGAGGCGATCGAGAAGTTGATTGCGGCGAGGTTGACGGCTGATTCGCAGGCGAGCACCGACGACAATAACAATACTACCGAACCGTCCCGAGCACCTGATGGTAACAAATCTGGTCAAACGGTGTGGAATATAGACTCGACGCTAAAGAATGAGGTACAACATGAGTTGGGACGGTTGGTCATTGATGATACGAAAAGCATTTATATGAGCGATCGGCTGTATACCAGTCTCGGCAATCAGGTACTTTCCCTGCTGAAGTATATACAAAATGGGTTTGGCGCGCTAACTGCATCACAGATCGGGGAATTGGAACAAATCCTCGAGTCTCCCAGCGAAGAAGATGAAAATGAGACCACGCCCGAAGACTCGTCGCAATCACCAAACAACCGAAACCACGATGCTTTTCTATTCGGATACAGCTCGATCGCCAATAGTCTGCGCAACTATCACCCGACCCCGACACAGGCTTTCATTTTGTACAAAACATATGAGCTAAACGTGGCTCCGTTATTGACGGTCGTACACAAACCGACTGTTCGCAACCTGGTAATCAATGCGGCTATGAACGGGGACTCAATAGACAAAAGCAACGAGGCGCTTCTTTTTGCTGTTTATCTCGCCGCTGTTATTAGCATGCCTCCTGAGCAATGTCTGGCGGAATTAGGGGATGAACGTGATACGGCAATAAGTCGATTCCGCTTCGCGACCGAACAGGCTCTAGCAAGAGCAAACTTGTTGAATTCGCGCAACATCAACCTGCTGCAGGCCGCTGTTTTGTTCATCTCATGTGTCCACAAACTTGATACTGGTAGGTTTGTCTGGACTATGTGTTCTGTTATACTTCGACTAGCGACTGGTCTGGGTCTGCACCGCGACGGAACCAATTTCGGGCTGAACCCTTTTGAGACAGAGATGCGCCGTAGATTATGGTGGCATATAATCCTTGTGGACGTGCGAACAGCAGAGGATCACGGTACCGACCCTATGATTAACGAATGGATGTACGATACGAGAATGCCCCTTAACATCAATGATGACGATATAAGTCCGGAATTGAAGACTTTCCCACCCGAGCGGGCCGGGTTTACGGATATGACTTTTACCTTGATTCGGTGCCATGTCTCTAAGAATTATCGCAATTTGATTCATTTCCCCGGGGGAACGAAGTTGGTTGCGCCAACTCTGGAGGATCGCAAAAAGACGGTGGAATGTCTGCACAATATATTGAACGAGAAATACGTCAAATATTGTAACATGCAAGAGCCGCTTCAATGGGCGTGTGCAACCATGGCGCGATTAGTAGTGGCCAAATTGTGGCTAGTTGTTCATCATCCCATGATCAAGAACAACCTGACATCGCTGTCAGTCGAGGATCGCAACAGAATACTCTTAACATCAATTGAGGTAATTGAGTTTACCCGACTCGTGGAAACGAGCGAATCCACAAGACGCTGGAGTTGGCTCTTTGGGTCCTACGTTCAATGGCATGCCATTGCTTTCGTGCTTGCAGAATTGTGTGTCAGACCGCAGTGTCCGGGGGTGGAGCGAGCTTGGCTTGCGATTGATTCGACGTTTCATGAATGGGAGCGCAAGTCGATAGGCAAAAAGGGATCGTTGTGGCGACCGTTGACGAAGTTGTACAATAAAGCGCAAGCTTCTCGTGCTAAACGGTATGGACCGCCAGGAACTGGTTGTCCGACGATAGATCAGAATATGCCTGATTTTTCTCAATCGCAACCGCAGCAACAACAAGCACAACCACAGCAACAACAGAGAAGTCAAGCACAAAGATCGACACCAGACCAGCAACGGCAAAACAGTGGTAGCAGCAGTCCGCACCAAAGAGATGGGAATGTATCCCAATTCTCTAGCCCGGGACAAACTTCTGATCCAAACTCTTCCATATCGGCAACTTCCACCCTAATCAACCAAACACCGTCGAAGAACAATACCGATAATACTAAATCTACGCCAGAGTTCAATCTCGATCTAAGCAAAAATATGCCCGACATTTTGAGCGATTTCATGCCTGTATATACCATGGCGATATCGGGTTCTGGTGACAACAATATCTCCAACATCTCGAACATCAATAACATCCCTACTACCACCTCCGTTTCAAATACGACGACCGCCGATATGAATCATCCAACAACATCAACGTTTTCTCCTACTTCGGCCGCATACATCCACCCCATCGACAACGTATGGCCGCAAGACATGCCGAATGCGTTTGGGATGCCCATGGACTGGGAACAATTCGATGATGTGATGCGCGACTTTCAGCAGGAGTTTGAGCAGGTTGCCGGGCCGGACTCGGGGGACTCTCAGATACGGTTCATGTGATATGAATTATGTACATATACGTTACGAATTATTCCTATCTCCAATCTCACGACTGAACTAGCAACGTAACTACCTTTCGTACTCTGAGGTAATCCCGGCAGCCCTAACCCTAGACACGGGCCTGAGGCCGCCACTTCCTTTTGCAGATCATCGTCATAGCCACACTTCTTTAAGAATAACTAGAGGAATATCTCAGCAAGCTCAATCCTTGCCTTATACTAGAGTGTGCATCGTCAAACATCTCCCCGTCATAGTTGAGGTCGATAACATTGTCAAGCTTCATGCTGGCAGCTGAGCTGCGGTATATGATATCAAAAACCGGACCAATCAGACAGCCAGCAGCAACTTCGCCATACAAATTGACTTCCCCACGGCCCCAAGTTGAAGGAACTCCTTTTCTCCCCATGCGACTAGTTACCTCTGTCGCACCTTTGTCGCAACAATTCAGCTAGAACGAAAAGGCTCTTTGACGAGAATTTTAAGCTGTGAGCAATAGTTAAGCGAGGAATTCAGCAACGATCCCATGACCTGCGTTCGTCGAGCTCAATCTACGTTCTCCTCCCTGCTGTCCGTCTCATGCGATCTCCACTCGTGACTCCCCGCCAACCACGTCTTTACAAGTGAATTAGTCGAGGCCCGGATATATGAAGGAAAGTGCTGAAGGATAGACTTTATTCTGCACTCAATCGTTTTCCATCCTCTGCAAAGCTCGGATTGTATGTTGCTGGTCTGTTCGCGCGGATGGGTTGCTCGGAGAGACATCGTCCATTAACGACACCCTGTACGAATCAATTTCCCGACAGCAGTGACGAAAGTTTGAGATCCGAGCATACTAGCCTCTATAATCTGTGAGACAAGACATTATCATGTCTTCTGCGCAATCAGGTACGCTACCTGATACAAACGCAAACCCTCAGCAGAGCGGTGCGGAGACACAGGTGGAAGTGGATGATTTTGGACTACCCATTCGACCAAAGAAGGAGAGGAACAGTTCTGAAAACTCGAATCCCGCCTCGCCTGTCTTTCACGACGCTGCGGAAGCACCGGCTTCTACTCCTACCGATGATATTCCGCCTCAAAGTCAAGACCTTCCAGCGCCGACGAGTAGCCATGCCGAAACGAACAAGGAAATAAACAAGGCGGAGGATGGCTCCGAGAGGGATGAAGTTCCAGCGGCCGCTCCGCTCACTGGACTAGGCGTTACTATTGAAAGTTATAATGACTCCGAGTCGCAGGATAATAAAGACACAGTCGACGAACCACCAGTGCAACGGCAATCGACAGACGTCAAGCGTACCCATGCCAAACATGACTCGACAGGTGCCTCCGAGTGGTCTCACCAGAAGCTTACGGAGCAACATTCCGACGAAGAAAGTGACGGAGAGGGAGACTGGAAAGCCATGCCCGCCCTCGGCGAAATGGACCATTATGATGATTACGGCAGATTAGTCGCAAAAGGCTCGAAAATAGACGATGATGACTATATGACTTCCGGCGCCGTTAGTCGCGGCTATACTCGTGTGCAGTTTGATGACGACGTTCATTCTGTGACTAGTATGGACGAGGATACGAGCTATCTTTTCAAGGAAAGTCACGGGACGTCGGCTGGTATTGACGACGACACTCGCGATCCTCTCAGCCAGCTACAGGCCACAAAAGATCTTTTGAGCGAGAGTCAACGTATTGCTTACGTTGGCGTTGTGCGCCTTGCTATATACCAAATGACCAGTGATATGGAAAAGATTCCTACAACAAAATCCTCCAAGAAGCCTTTGCAAGAAGCTGTGGACTCAATGAAAAAATGGAGCCAAGGGGTCATGATACGATTGTTCGCCCATATGGATATTGACTCTGCAGAGCAAGTCATGATAGAGCAACTTGCCGAGCATGGAGTGCAAGCAGCAGATCTTGTCGATCCTCTGATGAAGAATTCTCGGGTCAAGAATCCGATGGCTGAAGAAGGTCGCTCATCACTTGGCACTCCTTCTTTGAACTCACCAAGTCTCGCAAGCGAAAAACGAAATAATTCTCCTCCGTCTTTGAACAGTTCGCCTCCTGCTTATGAGGAGACTCAATCTCCGCCACCGTACGGTGCGGAAGCGGATGAAGTGCCGGCGGTACAGACGCCTTCTCAGATGCCCAAATCAGCTAATATAGAGATTGACCTTCGATGGACCGTGCTCTGTGACTTGTTTCTTGTTCTTATCTCAGAAGCGAATTATGACGCCCGCTCGCGTTACCTGCTCGAGCAGGTTGGTAAAGCAATGAAAATTTCATGGATGCAAATCTGTCGATTCGAAAAGAAAGTCATTGATGCGCTCGAAATGGAGCAAGCCGCCGAGAAGGAGACGTGGGATGAATCAGAGCACATGGAACAGCGACGTAAAAAGGCACTAAAGTCAAAGTATGTGATTATGGGCCTGGCCACCGTCGGAGGTGGATTGGTTATTGGTCTATCGGCAGGTTTGTTGGCACCAGTCATTGGTGCTGGTCTGGCAGCTGGTTTTACGACTATTGGAATTTCTGGAACGGGTGCTTTTCTGGGAGGAGCTGGTGGAACTGCGTTGATTGCTTCTGGTGCAACACTCACGGGTACTTACTCAGGTCTAAGGGCCTCGCATCGTCGGACGGGTGCCGTTCAGACTTTTGAGTATCGTCCACTTCATAACAATCAGCGAGTCAATCTCATCGTCACAGTTTCAGGATGGATGACGGGCAAGGTTGATGATGTCCGGTTGCCTTTTAGTACGGTTGATCCTATTATGGGTGACCTCTATTCGGTTTTCTGGGAGCCGGAAATGCTTCAGAGTATGGGTTCTACTATCAACATTCTGGCGACAGAGGTATGCTATACATGCCCTTACACTACGAGACAAGTAAACGCTAACAGTTAATACAGGCTCTTACTCAAGGTTTACAACAAGTACTCGGCAGCACTATCCTAACAGCGTTGATGGGAGCTTTACAACTTCCCATCGTCCTTACCAAACTTGCTTATCTCATCGACAATCCCTGGAATGTCTCATTGGTGCGAGCCAATGCCGCTGGTTTAATTCTTGCAGACTCTATAATGAGTCGCAACCTCGGAAAAAGACCCATTACTCTTCTCGGCTTCTCGCTTGGTTCAAGAGTGATCTTCTCCTGTCTCAAAGAGCTCGCCAAAAAGGGAGCTTATGGCTTGGTTCAGAATGTTTACATGTTTGGTTCACCGATTGTGGCCAACAAGGACGAATATCTAAAAGTGCGAAGCGTCGTCGTCGGCAGATTCGTGAACGGCTATTCATCTAATGATTGGATTCTTGGCTACTTGTTCAGAGCTACCAGCGGAGGTATCATGCGCGTAGCGGGACTTGCCCCCGTTCTCGATATTCCGGGCATGGAGAACTTTGACGTTACGAACTTGGTTAGCGGACACATGAATTACCGTGCAGCGATGCCCAGGTTATTACGTGAAGTTGGCTGGGAGGTGCTGAGTGACGAGTTTGCTGAAATCGAGGACCCGGATCCCGAGAACCATGCGGAGCGGCAGCGAGAACTCATTCGTGAGATTGACGAGGCACGCAGGGAAGCAGAGCAGAAACCAGATAAGAAAAGATTCGGTCTTTTTAAGAAATCGACTTTGGCGAAAAAGAAAGGCTGGGAAACATATGATCCAGATCAGTCAGGTCCTGGGCCACACCCTGATTCGCCAAACTCGTCGTCAGGGCGTGATAGTGTCCTGTTTGATATTGACGCTATCAGAGCTGAGTTAGCGTCAGAGCAGATTGAAGTCAAGCAACTCGAGTCGACTTTGCCCCCGATCAAGCTAGATTTGAACAACTATAGCGCTGATCGACCTGAATTACGACCATCCAAAAGCGAAAACGACGCCACCACCTTGGCCGACAGTCTCCCATCTACCACAAAGGACATCCCCGAGATTCCTTCCACAGCACCAACGAGCAGCAACTCGAACACAAAACACGACGATCTCCCTAATAAACACGACTACGAACCGGAAGAAGAAGATATCCAATTAACATTCGACACAGCATACCATAATACATCCACGATAACAACAACCTCCCTCGGCACCTCAACCTTCGATAATGAATATAATTATAATAACAATAGTAATAACAGGCTACACGACCAAGACATCTCCTCAGCCAGTCGACCACCACTCCATTCCGCCGCAACAATGCCAGTCGATTTTGGACACAATGCTTGGGCCGAAGGTGCGAATCATGAGGAGGGTGAGATTCATATGACTTTTGAATGAGAGAAGAGAGACATCTAAACCTCATTGCATTGCATTGCACTTTATGGTCTTATTCTTATTCTATTTATATAACAATGCTTCGCTTCTTGAATTCTGGCGGTGCCTTGCATACTAATACGTTGGTTTCTTCTACATGGATGTGTTTCCCCTGGTCTTGTTGGCGAAGTAGCGGTTTTCGAGCATTAGATATGAGAGGCGTCTATGAATCTATTTGTAGTTATGTCCCTACTTCACACGAAAGTCATTAAAGCACACACATCCTGTATTTTCTCTATAAATTATTATAACATTCGTCCCACGGTCTAACATGTTGATGCCATCAATTCGATAAATTTATAGATAAGAAACACGTGAAGATAAGAAACTCTAGTGGTACTCCGCGGGCGCGAGGAAGGAACACGGCAGACGCGTCTCGGCGTTTCGGGTCTGTCTGTCCTCACAGGCACTTCCTGGACATAAGCGACGCATATGCGATGAATATCCTTCTTCGCTGCCAAAGACAATCGACATACTATGCCCGATTAAGGAGGAGGCATGATCAATTGATGAGTTTCTGAAGGTTTGTCACATGTGTGACCTGATTCCGGGAATGCTGCCTGCCTAGTTTTGACACCTCGACGAAGCAGCTCAGTCTTCTCTCACTGAAGAAGCATTGCGCGATTGTGAAGTTGCAACAGCTCGTCGGCCGATGTGGAACGGAAGCAATAATTAGTTGCGATAGCCGTAATCAGAAACGACATGTGACCATATCAACACCACCTTACTCATCGCGTACTACATCCTTGATATAATCGGCTTATATCACACCGGGCTCTTACAGCCGCCCGAGAAATATTATTTGCGTCGACCAGATCAAAACAGCGACACAATGTCAAGTCGTCCAAGGCGTGTCGGCATGGAGAGGAGCTATACTGGCGGACCACCACTATCACAAGCCGGTGGGAAACCTATACCACGAGGACCTCAGAATGGCGTGACGCCAAAAGAAGCAACCAGTCGAAGTGAAAAGGCCGAACCTGCCACCGACGACGAGCCACTAAGTTCCAGTGAGGAGGAGAACGAAAGCGAACGATTGAAGAGACAAGAGGACGAGGGAAAGGAAGATGATCGACACTTTCAAGAAAAAGTTACGAAAGAGAAAGCTGCAAAAGATACCAACAAGAAAGTGGGCAAGCGAAAGCGAGATAATGGGAAGAAGAGTAATCCGCCTTCTTCAAGTGCGCTCTCGGACGATGACTGGCTCATGTTTGGTGGTATACGATCATCACAGAAACTGGCCAGCAGTCAATCGAAGAGATACAGCAGCCAGTCCAATGGGTTTCAAATGCCCAAGGAGGTAGCAGTGGATGGGAAATTTGAAAGTACGGGGAACTTCATCACCCCAAAAGACGTCAAATGCGAAAGCCCTCGCAAGTCGCAAAAAACGACGAATGGATCGAGTGCAAACAATTCCAAGAAAGAAAAAAATACTACATTTCGTATGCCTGCGCCTCTCAAGGAGGATCCTTGTGATAATATGTCATTACCGGCTAGCCAGTTCAAGGAACCCCCCGGACAATCTACCACAAGTGCACCCAGTTCCGCGTTCACTGCCGGAGAATTCGATTTCGATGATTTCGACGATTTATCTTCGCTCAGCTCGCCGCCGTCTGAATTAGCATCGTTATTGTCGGCAGATGACGATGAGGAAACGATAAATATATCCACAAACACAGAACAGTCGTTATGTCCCAACTGTAACGCCCCTGTCGACCCAGAACTGCTAGGCGAATATCTCCTACTGCCGAATCGACGTCTAAAAGACGACCGCCTATTCTGTGAAAGTCACAAGATGAATAAAGCAGAGAAGGATTGGACAGATAACAAATATCCCACGATCGATTGGGATACGTTTGACAAACGAGTGCAAGGCTATCTCTCGGAACTCGAGCGTCTGCTAGTACCGAACCCATCGACTTTCTTCAGGGGTCGTTTTGAGAGCACTCTGAATGATGGACAAGCCAAAGTGTTCAAGTTTGACTTGGAGGGTGATAGTACGGAGGGGTTGTCATGCGGATATTACGGTCCCAAGGGGGCGAACAAAATGTCTGTCTCATACAAACACAGTTTAATGGCTATTAATCAATCATCAAGCTGACATGATTTCCAGGCTGAACTTTGTTACCTCGAAATACTCCGGCAAACTCCGTCAGCTAGCGGCCACGGACAAGGTGGTCAAGGCCGCTGGTGCAGCTGCATATGCTCAAGCTGTTCTTGTGCCAGAATTGACCGTCTTATTAATCAAGGAAGATATGAACGTCGATGGTCAGGATGCTCGGCAGATTCTGAGGGAAAGTACTGATATTGGTTTGAGACTCAACCCAGTGGAACAAGATCAGATTCATGTGGAAGTAGAAAATGAAGATGAGAGCCGGCATGATTATACATGATGAGAGTCTTCATCCTCACTCAAAGAGCATTATTATATATCAGACTATATATTAGCTAAAAAGGCATGTTTTATGAAGGGTTTGTCTGAGTCTCGGCGGTGCAATGAGCCTGCATCCTTCAATGTTCCATCCGTGTCCAAGGAGGACTTTCAATGTTACAACATTACTATCTTACTATCTAGCTAGTCATCAAGGAGCTATAGGTCTTTCATCATGTACCAAGGTGTCCGAGTACAGTCACCACTATCAGACCTGGTTTCCGTCGCTGGAGCTTAGGGCTAGATGTTAGGGCAGGCTATGTAGAACTGTGACTGGAATAACTTACATCGGACACAATGACATTTTACTTCAGAGTAGACCATACTTCTACTTCAGCTCCAATGTAATCAATATCAAATGACTCATACTCGACATATCAAGGTGGTAATTAAAATCGTCAGACAGAATGTTGGTTACCGTATGATACCTGTAAATTACAAGTTACCAAACATAACGCCAGTATTTCGCGGTAAGCCGAGATCGACATACATAAATTACTGTACCACCTGCCTAATCGGTGCTCGGGCGGACCCATCACGTCACAGTGCTCTTATCTTGTCTGATCAGATCATCCAACAACAATCTCCCCCAAACCACTTCTCTCTCATCTGATGTAGCTGGATTACTCTTCGATAATCCAAGTATTCGCAGGTGTGAGCGGGATTGCTTGAAGACACCAAGGTCGGAACGAAGCTATGAAGGAAAAAGCAGACCTCAACATGCCTTTATCGGAGACAACTCCGCTTCTTGTTGTGCAAACAGCTCCCAGGCGACACCGATACCCCCATCATGGCCTCCGTCGCACATGCACCGCCGTTCTGTGTCTTGTACTCCTCGTGGCAGTGACACTGTTCCTCTTACCAATTAAGCTTGTATCGCCCGAGGACGGATCTCCCTGGGTCTACGTCCCATGGTCCAAACCATACCCTCAATCATGGCCGCACGGAAATGGTCTGTCCAATGCAGAACTGCGCGCACTTTTACACGAGACTCCTACCGCGGAGAAGATTGAAGAATGGAGTAAATATTACACTGCTGGTCCGCATTTGGCTGGCGGCAATTTCTCGCAGGTGCTCTGGACGCAGGAAAAATGGAAGGAGTTTGGTGTCGAGGATACAACGATTGCCACATACGATGTTTATATTAACTATCCGCTAGATCATCGTCTTGCGCTTTTGAATAAGAAGGGTGATGATGACTATGAAGTTGCCTACGAGGCGAGTCTAGAGGAGGATGTTTTGGATGAGGATGGTACGAGTGGTTTGCCAGACCGTATCCCGACGTTCCATGGCTACTCGGCTTCGGGTAATGTTACTGCGCCATTTGTATATGCAAACTTTGGTACATACCAAGATTATCAAGACTTGGTCGATGCAGGTATTTCTGTCGAAGGCAAGATCGTGATTGTCAAGTATGGCGGTATCTTCCGAGGTCTCAAGGTGAAGGGTGCACAAGATTTAGGTGCTGTGGGTGTGATCATTTATTCAGATCCTCAGGAAGATGGTGACATCACAGAATTGAATGGGTATGAAGCATATCCTGCTGGGCCTGCTAGGAATCCAAGCGCGGTTCAAAGAGGCAGCGTTCAATTTCTCAGTATGTATAGTCAGTTCCACTTGGTATACGAAAACTAACACTGAATGATTCAAGGCATTGCGCCAGGTGACCCAACCACTCCAGGATACGCATCGAAGCCTGGAGTCGAGCGACAGCCTCCGGAACATTCTATCCCATCGATTCCATCTCTCCCAATCTCATACACTGATGCATTACCACTTCTTAAAGCTCTCAATGGCCACGGTCCAAAGGCGGCTGATTTCAATAAATTTTGGCAAGGTGGCGGCTTAGCCCATAAGGGTGTTGATTACAACATTGGACCTACTCCCGATGACGTGGTTATCAATCTGCACAACGAGCAAGACTACGTTACGACTCCTTTATGGAACGTGATTGGTGTTATCAGGGGCACTATTCCAGACGAAGTGGTCATTCTAGGAAACCATCGTGACGCCTGGGTTGCAGGTGGTGCCGGTGACCCCAACAGTGGCTCGGCAGCTCTCAATGAGGTTGTGAGAAGTTTTGGTGAGGCTCTGAAAGCAGGATGGAAGCCTCTCCGGACGATTATATTCGCTAGCTGGGATGGCGAAGAGTAC
The DNA here is from genome assembly GCA_001305275.1 of Talaromyces verruculosus. NCBI lineage: Eukaryota > Fungi > Ascomycota > Eurotiomycetes > Eurotiales > Trichocomaceae > Talaromyces > Talaromyces verruculosus. The sequence continues at coordinate 139,229 of LHCL01000014.1, forward strand.
GGTCTAGTCGGATCTACCGAGTGGGTGGAAGAACAATTGCCATGGCTCACAGTCGCGAATGCGGTCTATATCAATGTTGACGTAGCGTCAAGCGGTCCTATATTCGATGTCAGCGGCAGCCCTCTACTGAACAAGGCAGTCCACGAAGTCACGAGCACAGTCCAATCACCAAACCAGACGGTTAAAGGTCAGTCAGTTTTGGATGCTTGGGGCGGCCACATTTCCTCACTCGGTAGTGGAAGCGATTACACAGCTTTCCAGGAATTTGCTGGCGTCCCCAGTGTCTCTTTTGGATTTAAAGGTGGAAAGACCGATGCGGTTTATCATTACCATTCCAACTACGACAGCTTCGACTGGATGAGACGCTTTGGTGACCCAGGCTGGAAGTACCACGTCACGACTGCCAAGATCTTCTCACTGCTTGGTGCCTATTTTTCCGAAAAGCCGGTCTTGGGATTCAATGCCACGGACTACGCGATCAACCTGCAGAAGTATGTGGATAAAATCAGATCGCACGCAGACAATCTTCCCAAGAAAACTCATTTCAGCTTTGGACCGTTGGAGAGATCAATTGCCGACTTCTACGACGCGGCGGTAGGATTCGACGCATACGCAGCCAAAGTTGAATCCGAGCTCGATCAAGAAGAGCCATGGTACCACTGGTGGAAAAAGCTACGGCTATGGTTTAAGGTCCGCGCCATCAACACGAAATACAAGACTTTGGAAAGAAAGTTCCTGTATGAGGCTGGTTTGGATGGACGAAGCTGGTTTAAACATGTTGTTTTTGCTCCGGGTCTTTGGACTGGGTACGCTGGAGCGACTTATCCGGGTTTGGTTGAGAGTTTGGATGCGGGTAATGTTACGAATGCTGTGGTAAGTATCCTCCTCCTGGTCAGAGTATAAGAGGCTAACGCTAATGTGGTTGCAGAGATGGAGTGAGATTATCCAAGAGCGACTTGGTGTGGCGACTAAGCTGCTTGAATAGGCGGTTGTCACTCGTCGACTGCATGAAACTGCAGTATATTGGGCTGACTGCAATGAGGTCATATTGAACGATCACGACATGTTCGTGTTGTAGGTATAAATTGAACAAACCTGTTTGTATATACGGTCTCTACCGGCGATCGAGGATCGTCATACAAATCTAGTGTTGATATTGGAAAATTACGTAGATGCTTGCTTGAATATTATGTCAGATCTCCATTCTGAAAACATAGAGACATAATTTCGTTCAACAATTATAGGTACTTTATACCATATATACTTTCTATACATGACGAAATGTAACACAAAAGGAAGCGAAACTATGCAATGGACACACTTTTCCCACAAACAAATCTTAAAACTAACGCCATGCATCCATGCAATTTCCATCAGGCATCATTCTGGTTCCAGGACCCTTATCCATCATACCCCATAGATCAGATCCCTTTCAATAATCATAATAATTATAGTAATCATTCCTCATCATCGTCATCCCCCTCATCATCCGGCGCAAACCCATCCGTCTCCTCAATCCAAAACACCGGAATCGTCGCCACAACCGTGAGCGCCGTCAACATCCACCAGGGGATAATCACATACCCCAACTTCACGCCCACCGTAAACGCCTCGCCCACAAGCGCAGGACCAACCGCACGGCCAATCGCGCTTATACTAACGCCGACACCATTCAACGTCCCCAAAATCTTGAGACTTGACGCCGTATTCGTAAGCAAGATGGTCGTACAAGGGAACGCAAACATGCCGAGAATCATCTTCGTCATCAACAACAAATACACGAGTATCATACTCATAGATTCCGGCACGAGAACGAGGAAGGGTGTGATGAAGTATATGAACGGGAAGCAGAGTGCAACAGTCCGGAAACAGCGTAGGACGCCGTAGCGCTGGGCACAGAGGGGAAAGAAGATGAATTGCACGAACATGCCGATTATGCCGTTAAGAGTATATAAAATGCCTATGGTTTGAGAGCCTGTTTCATTTCATTAGTATTCTGCTGTTGAAAGAGGATGGGGGGATTGGTACCAAGGCCGAATCCACTGGTGAATCTGAATGGGAGTTCGACATCTGGATTGTTGACTAGATCCTGTTGGGGATGGTGTAGAAACACAGGGAAGAGAGAATCAAAGCCCATACTGTGCATTGCTAGCATGCCATAGACGATCAGGGTCAGCGTCGACTGGGGAGTGAAGATGGTTTTGAATTTGCTCGAAGTCTTCTTTTTGGGTTCGACGATGTCGTAATCTGGGCTGTTTTCATTTGTTCCGTATGTGGTGGCTTTAGATATTGTGTTGTTGCTTTCTGCGTGAGAGGTACTCTCTTCATCTGAGGCGAGAAGACCTGTTCGTTCGTTTACCGGAGCATGTATCTTTGGGTAATGTGGCTTCGATCTTTTCGAAGAACATGACTGAGTCAACATTCGCCCCAGAATCAGACCATAATCGCGTTTATGTTTCCGACTCTCCAACGTTTCCTACAACCCGTCAGCCATAGTCACCACCTAGGCACAATCATCAGCGGTCCGATAATCATACCTCAAGAAACAAGAACCCCGTCGTAATCCCCACAACAAACAGAATCGCAGACAAAATATTCGGCAACGCAAAGGGATACTTTTTAAAAATCTCCCAATCCCCAAAAATCTCGGGATGCTTAACAGCCGGATTGGCCAGGGCACCTCCAAACGCCGGACCAAAAATACTACCAATCGACCACACCAACGGCATCATACTAAACGCCAGTGGCTGAAGCTCCTTTTCGCGCACGAGTTCGGCAACCATGGTCCGGATGATACCCACATTACCATTCATAAGCCCCAGAAACGCGCGTGAGATGAGTAGCGTGGTGAGGGATTGCGAGAATCCGAACACCAGCGAGAAAAACATGGTTGATGTGAGGCCCAGCAGGATTGTGTATTTGCGTCCAACACGGTCGGAGAATGTACCCCAGGGCACGGCCATGATGCATTGGCAGCCGGCGACGACGGCGGAGGAGATGCCGACCCATTTTGCGATTTCGTTTTTGCGGACGCCGACGCTTTCCATCATTTCGGGCTGTTCACGTAGTTAGAGATGTGTCGATGCAAGGATTTGAAAGGAGGCATACCAGATATGGTAGAACTGATGTATATACCACTTTTGCTCGTTAGATCTCGTATTCGTTTCTGTTTGTATCTCACTTACCAGGTTCTGCGAAGCGACATATTGCTAGTTACGAAATTTATATGTTAACTTGTTGCCCAGATACAGAATATTTCGAGTCGTTCAATTTACCTAATATAGTCAGCTGCTTAACTGGCAGCTTAGGTTCCTTTCGCAACATTTTGACTTTATGAAATCGTCTTCGGTTTGTCTTTAGGTATTTGTATATAGATGCATTGAAATAGTAACAAGTTGACGAAACGAATGGATATTTAGAAGCAAACAGTATCAGAAACAGCAAGTAGCTTGCAACATCAGGCGTAAACAACAACCTCAACGACAAAGAAAAGAAGAAGAGAAAATCAAAACATTGAGATAGAAAGGTCAAATGTCACAGTTCGTATTAATTTCGCAGACCAAGTGGGGTTCTCCAATACGGCCGTCGGTATTTGACGTATTTTGATCAGGTGGCGGCAAGAGGTTTTGCGCTGATCCTGCGTATTTTATTACCTTTTGGAGTACTCGGACAATTTTCCGATGTACGTTACTTCAGTTCTGAATAAAATCTCTTATGAGTCAGTGATAGACTAGTACTGCATGGTAATATGTATCTTGTATGGCAGCTGCATCCACTGTCCTTGTGACGCCGCAACCCTAACTTAGCAAGGTAAAGAGACAGGTCTAGACGAAGTGCCCCTAGCATAGGTCGCTTAGGCAAAACTGTTGGTTGGACTTGGTTCATACATTGGTTACTGTATGGGGAAGATCTTTGAGATGGAGTGGAGACTAGACTTTCAGGGTTTGCTTGACAAGGCTTGTACGTATGTAAACTGTAAAGTATTGTATGGCTCTAGTAGTCGATCAAATGTTTGAGCAGATCATTCTGCAGAATTGGGGATACACTGAGGAGTCGATGAAAGCCTACAAACTGATCTAGCAGATGTATCTGAGATCAATAGTCTACTGTCTACCGATGATATCCGTTCGGGTCAAGGTAGTGGGAACTGCATCAAGCATCACATCCGAGTGTTGTATCCCTGATATGTATACATAAACGAACTGAGACGAAGAGCGGAGTGGTATTATATCACACTACACAACAAGCTCAACTATTCACATCAATTGCCTCGCCCGTTCATTTAGATCCTCGCAGCCCTCTTATCGCGAAACGCCAACCCAAAAATCACCAATCCATACGTCGCAACCACACTAAGCGCAATAGGCACCGGCTTCCTCAGTCTCAACGCACGAGGCACAGAAGAACCCGCAAGTACCGTCGAAGCGAGAAGACCAATCTCCTCGGCGTAGGGCTGGTTGTTGCGTAGGCGGAACAGACTCAAGAGGTACAGAGCGCCAACAGAAAGACCGGCTGCGATGGAGGGGATAGAGCCTGTTCGTGCATAGCCGATTATGCCGCCGAGGGAGGTAAGGGCAGAGAGGGCGCCGGCGGAGGTTATGGTGAAGTCTTGGGAGACCTATACAATATGCCATGGCATTGGTTAGTGATAGGTTGTTATTGGACATCAACGATATCAACGTCACCAAGGACGCACCATTGTGTCTTTATATTTGCAGTCGAGTTCAGCGCTTTCGGAATTGTCTTTGGAATGGAGATAAAAGAGAGTCAAGATGAATAATCAGATGAGATGAGGTCGAGTGGTGTCGTATGTTTACTTGTAGCGCCAGTGTCTGGTGCCGGAGTCCGCGATTGGTGCCTTATTGGCGCCTCCGGAGGCGGCTGAGCCTTCTTTGAGTCTGGCTCTCGGACATAATGACTTCCGATGATGTCACGTGTTGAACTTCGATCCCAATATACCGAATATATATTCCATGGCAACCATTGATTCACTGCATTCTCGAGTAATCTCACAACATACATGCTGAACCAGATTCATTCCTTCAATCTCAAATTTCGATTGTAAACTCGGCGCTAAGGCCACTTTAGGCTTACCGATAACTTTGATGTCGTTCTCACCTTAGCAGGATGTCCAATGGGCGATGAGGGCGTTTTGGGTCTCCATCCTAGAGTGCAGTTACCCCAATAATGCCATTTGTTGCAAGCAATGCATAGTCTCTGTTGACAATCCTCGTTCTTGTGGCCTACACAGCCGCATTTCCAACAGAACATGCAAACACATTCATCGTACCCCTCCACCAAACAATTGCAGCCTACGTAAGCTGTGCCCATGGTAAGAGTGAATTGCAGAGTTTCTGTTTGAAACAAAGCTATCGGGAGACAGACTTGAAATTTGATCTTAGCATTGGCGAGTCAGAACCAAGAGCTTGCACATCTAGCGAGGTGTAGAGTGGTCATAACTCTCACAGCAGTCGTTTCCTACTCGTCGAGTCTGCCTATGCATATGACCAAGGCGTTGGCTGATGAGCGTTCGAACTAGTATCTCATGAAAAAAGCGAGTACAAAAAAAAGTACGAATGGACAATAGAAAGGAATTGGGGTAAAGATCTGAAAAAGGAACCTGTATATACGCCACGTGACTCCAGTATCCAATACACTGGACATCCTCAACAGGAGTAAACAAAGCACAACGACCGTCGTTTGGATACGACGCTAGCGGTACCCCGATATGGCTCTGTTTCCGAAATCCCAATGCGGTAATGGTCTCCATACAAAACCAATGCCTGGTTAAAGGCCTATCTCGCCGGTAAGAGCTACCATAGCCGTCTCATTGGAAATTCTATCAGGAAACTCGCGTTCATGCCATTTGCGAGAACCGCTGAAATCATTGAAAGCCGGCTTTTCTTTCTTATTTTCTTCCTTGGTCCTCGTAGTTTGGGCTGAGAGGCCAATTCACAGTATCCATTTCCACCTTAAATCTCCCAGCAGCTTTGGTTTTTGTAGCCAATCCTTTTATCAGACATCGGTTTGGTGGTACAGAAAGGAAGAGTACAGGTGGTTTATAGAGCATCGAGTCAGCGGCCATGGTCCACCTAGCTCCTCCTTGGGTTTCCTGCTTTCGTATCACACTGTGCCTCCTTTCTACCTTCTGTCTAGAACACCTCTTGTGTCTCCCCGTGCTCACACCTTCGCCTCCATTACGCCATCCTTGCTGTGTGGCGACCTGATTGATTAGTGAAGGATGGGCTTAGCGAATAAATTGGTGAGAAAGTTAGAATAGAAAAGCTCACTTATTCTGAGAGAGGTCCGAACTATTCAACTACAAAGTCCTAGTTCCAGTTCATATTTTTTTCTTGGTGACAAAAATCGTGGACTCATGTTCTTCTAAGAAAAACAACTATCTACGACAGGGTGTCTGGTGGAATTAGAACGGAAAAAAAAAAAGAGAGAGAGAGCAAAAAGGGGGGAAAAGGAAAAAAAAAAAAAAAAAAGAAGGTCATCTTAGCATGTCCTGGTTTCGATCCAGGGCTGTAACGGGTTAGCGAACTGTGGTTCACCATGTGTCTGAAAAAGGCAACTTACACATCCAGGTTATGAGCCTGGCGATCTTCCTCTGATCTAACATGCTTTTGATGAAATCACTCCCGATATTTGATCCTATGAAGGACTACACTATCAGTGTCTGCAATTTAAAGGGGGAAAAAAAAAATTTAGACATCTTAGCATGTCCTGGTTTCGATCCAGGGCTATAGTTGTTATTAGTACTGGTCCAATCAAATTGTTTGAATAGAGTGAAAACGTACACATCCGGGTTATGAGCCCGGCGATCTTCCTCTGATCTAACATGCTTTCGATGAAAATTTTGCTCGAAATTTGAGGCTATAACTAGACTCGTGGGTTATGCCGTTTTTGTGATAGTTCGATTATGCCATGCTCTAGTTATCAGGTCTACATCTAACGCACTCTTGGTGGTTTGGAGAGATTTCAGGATCGTGATCAATAATCTTGAACTCCAGGATTTCTTTGTAAATCTATGCGCCTACGCCAACGTAGAAACTCCCGAGGCCATGCCTAGCTTGATGTGCAATATTTGAAGACCTCGGGACTGGAGATATATATTCAAATTTTCAATGTTCCATCAATCCATCGGCGAGACACCAGCACACGTGAAAATACAGCAATGTTGCTCTCTCTCTCCCCAATGTTACCTAAATACAATGAAAGATCTACTTGATAAGTTACCTAAAACAAGCAACGATAGGAAACCATAGATTATATTTCTAATACCGGACGTTTCTTTACAAAAATAAAAGGACGTGCCTACCTTGATATCTAAATCGTAGACCAACCTGTAGCTCACGCGACAAATCAAGAAAGAAAGCCCCCAACCTTGTCGTAAACGACGTCTTTCGTGTAAGATCGTAGGACCCGAGTAGCTCACTGAATATACAAGAAAAAGTGATGCGTAGTAACGAATGGATGGCCTCCATCAATCAATCAGCCCTGTGTAGGAAGAGGCGAAAATAAACCCCTACTCACCGACGATGATCGTATGAAGCAATCTGAATAATTGTCAAGAAGCTGAATTCGAGATTGTGCGCGTTTCGTTGACGTTTCTTTGTTCTACCGGCTAACGAGTGTGTTTCAAATGTGTGACGAATATCCGCGACAGTAAAATCAGGCGCCTTTGCCATGCTAAAACGTATCAGGGAAAAAGAAGTGCACTCTTGTTTCTCTCAATCAAACGATGGCAGATATTTGATATGGTTCGTCGAACTTAGCTTGCTTGTCCAACTTTCTCCCACTACTTCGCTGATATTAAGCATATCGACGTCCTTTCAGAGAGGTAACACCTAACCAGAAGCATCGATAACATCGTCCGAATTCGTCGTTGGTCGGGCAACTGCTGGAACAGTAGCATCCATGAGTACAGTCTCCTTTCCTCCTACGAGAGGAGGAGAGTACGCATATCTCGGTATCCTTGCCATCTTTTCTTCAGGGCTTGTCTCGTTGTCGGAATAAACCAACCTTGTCTTTGATTTTTCTTTTTCCTTCTTTCCTTTCTTTTCCTCCGCAGGTGCTAATGGCTGCTTTTCTGCTGGTGGCGGTGTTGCCTGAGCCTGGGCTTGAGCTGTCTTGGCAGCACCAGATATTAACTCGTCGACTGAACTTGATATATGTGCGGCAGATACGGCTGGAGTGGTGGTTTCTGGTGGAGAATATTGACCGTATCCCTGAGGAATACTGGGAGAAGGAACACCAGGAAGTGGATGCTGCATCGGAGGCAAGGGATGCGCCATGGCTGGTGCACCACCGAAGGATGGTCGCTGTGGAAGACCAGGTGCGGCGGGAAGACTGCCTTGTCGGGGAGGGAATTGTGGTAGACTCTGGGGCGGCGTGTGTGTCCTTGCTGGTAATTGTTGCTGTTGTACGTATGGATGAGGGGATGGCGTAGTTGTTGCGTATGGTGGTGTTTGTCCAGCTTGGAACTGTGGTGGAGAAGCATATGGAGCGCCATATTGCTGTGGTGCTGACGGTAACTGCTGCGCATTCGGCGGGTAGCTTGGATACACAGGACTCTGGGAATGTTGATATGGGGGATTGACGGCACCATATGGTGCTGCAGGATATGGATATTGACTTGTTGCTGGGACAGGCGCGGGTTGTTGAGCCGGGGGCTGCTGCAAAGACTGACCCTGCTGATTTCTAGTTAGTAATTAGATAGCCTGAATGTATAGGATAACATACGAAACTGATTGGGGTCTGGCTAGCACTCTGACTAGCACTCTGACCAGCTCCAACAGGCGTGACTGAACCGCTACTAGCCTCCGACGGCTTACCCTCACTAGCCAACTTCGCCTTATGCTCCGCCAGACGCTTCTTCAAATCCGAAATCTCCAGCTTGGGTTTCTTGGCAGGACCACCATCCTTCGTGACTCCCGGTGGAGGATTTCCCGTAGCTGCGCGACGCTCAGCTTCAGCTTGCTGAAATTGTGTGAGGACGCGCTGGTTGTGAGCTTGAATGACATCTTCGGGGACACCTTCCATGCCAAAGATCTCAATATCGAGACTTGATCGGTTTGGTAGAGCATTGTCGACTTCACTTAGCTGTTCTTTGTGGACTTGGCTCATGTGAACCGAAAGACCTGTAAAATTAGCTTGCTAAATCTCATTTTCTTTTTTTTTCTTGGGGGAAATTGCATACCTCCAGCCGTATTCAATCGCCGCCCACATCTATCGCACTTGAAATGTTTTGCTTTCTGATGCGAAATCAAGATTTTGAGATCATCGAAATCTCGTTCGCAATAGTAGCACCATGGTCGGGCGAGTAATTCTTCGAGATCGGGATGGCCGCGCTTCTTCTTGCCCATTGTGAATATTAATTCGACTTGATCTGGCGCTGCCTCTGAGAAAGTGGATATAAGGACAGGTGTAGATGTAGATGCCGGTGTGGAAAGCGTTGAGAAGCGTCTGAGTTGAGCGCAATGAAAGAAAGCGAGCTAGAGGCGACGCCGCATTGAGGTGAGCGATACAAATCACGTGATACTGGGTATTTTATCTGGTCATATCGTACCGTATTGATTTCAGCGTAATTTAACAGCCAATCAAATATAGCCAATTTGTATACTTCAAGGTCTACTTTTGGGAGTTTCAATCATTGTGCTGAAGTTCCTGTATTAACTACTCGATCATGATATTCAAGTCTCTCTATGAACAAAAAGATCAGGCGCCAGCCCTGTCATGCGATAGTAAACCCAACAATGCTAAACACAAATGCAAAATTCTCAAGGTCTGGGTGGATTCTGGAGAGGTGGAAGAGGTGGCCGAGGTCGGCGGACGTCAAAAAGGTAATTTGCACTAGGCTGGATAGTCTCAGAGCGGCCAGTATCACGGCGGGGTGGCTGATGAAGTTGATTTGAAGGTGGAGGAGGAGGTGGGTATTGAGGTTGTCCGTATGGATGATAAGGCGACGGTGGTGGTGGATTTCCGTAGGTGTAATACTGAGAAGGAGCAGCCCAGCGAGGAGGAGGAGGAGCCGTGTGTCTATCAACGCTTGGCAAGACTGGCTGAGAAGTGTAAGATGCCATGGCCGGCTGAGGTTCGGGCGGGGCGATCGGAATCAAAGGATGAAGGGATGGAAAGCCTCGCGAGGATTGAGGTCGAGGGGGCTCGTTGAGTGGAATGGGATAAGCTTGGGTCATAGTCCTTGCTGGAGGTGGAGGAGGAGGGGCGATTGGTGCAGTTGTTGTCGACGTAGCAGCTGGCTGGACCGAGAGAGGTTGCATGGACATAGTTGATGATAAAGAAGCAGTGCCAGTCGCGGTTGCAGTTGGAGTCGCAAGAGTAGTCCTGGTTGTTCTCTGTTGTTCCGTAGCTGAGCCATCGACTGTAGTAGTCGCGGCCTTACGCCTACGTCTTCTGACCTTTCCTTGCCCGTTTGCTCTGCGCGCTTCTTCTGCAAGCCTATCGGCTTCCATTTGTTCCTTTGTACGCTTGGGCTTCCGTTTTTTCCCTTCCTTGTGGTATTTGGCCCAGTGATCAAGCATAGCAATGGTTCGGCGTGGATTCTTGGAATTAGCAATTTTGTCGCGGCGTCTCAATTCTGCTTCACTGAGCTCTTCGTCAGGTTCAGCAAGAGTTTGAGGCAAAGCAGCGAGAGCTGGAGGTGCCCCTGGTGCTGCGGGTGCAAGGGCGGGCATGGTAGCAGCAGTGATGGCAGCTTGCTCTGAGCCGGAAACAGAGGTCAAGCCATCAACAGGTGGAGAGGTGATAGCGCGTGATGATGGGGCGGTTTCATTGGCAGTTGAAAGCGTGTTATCAGTGAGCGTGCCCACTGTATTCGCAGTGACTGTTTCGAAAGTGACATTGGTAGCGAGATTAGAAGGCTGGGATGTAATGGTAGTGGTGTTGGTAGGTTGAGTCGCTTGGGTCGTTTTGCCTTTACGCTTCTTTCCACCTCGAGGACGTGTGCCGGGGCTTGGTGGTGCAGTTTGGGTTTGGGGTTTTTCTGTCTTGTTGACAGAACGAGTGACGCGTTTGAAAGGCTGACCATCAAGATCTGATTCAAAAGCTGTAGTGCTGTCGTGGACACTGGGTTGTCTCAGGGCTGCGATTTCGCCTTGGGGCAACTTGCGTTTTCGGCTTGTTGATCCTCGCGAATCGTATGGGATCAATGGTGGGTCTTGGAACTTAGGAACATATTCCTGTCCGTTTCTAGTCATCGTCTTGAAGTTGTCAGGGTTTGTATTGTTCTTCCCGACCTCGGTCTGCATCTTGCGTAGCTGAGCTGCAGTAGGTCTGAAGCCGCCTTGCACAAAAGGATCTGGACACTTGAATGTGGTCTCACTGTTGTTTGCTTCACGTTTCTTCGGTTCATGAATTGAAGCATCATACTTGTAGCCGTAGAGCATGGCTTCTTTCTTATCCCGAAAGACTTCAGGAGGGTCTAATGCGCGGGGATTGGAGAACTTTTTGGGCTTGGTGGTGACTCTTTTGTTGAGTTCTTCAATGGCCATCCACTCATCTTGCCAAGTCTTCAAAGCATGGAAGACATTTTGAGCTGCAGCATGGAGTTGGTTGGTGGGCATGGATTCAAAGTCGGTAAGTGTAGCGAGGAACTTTTCCACAGGAGTAAGTTTCAAAAAATGTCCTTTTTCTGTCGTGTCGCTCAGATATGGGTTAGGGCGGGCTGCTTTCTTTCGATTGGCTTTGTTGTTGGTTGGCTTCGAATCATCAAAGACGTAGCGCCAAGTGTCTTCAAGATCTGCCGTAGTATCATCGTAGTCTGTATTGAACTTGCGGGTATCGTGCAAGTTCCAACACGACATCAGGCGCTTTTCTGCGTTGGCTGCGTGTACCTGCTGACGTTCGAGGTCATGCAGTTTGCTGTCAAGAGATTCGGCAGCTCCAGCAGTCAAGCCAATCTCAGGAGTCTGTGATCCAGCAGGAGTAACGTCCGCGTCAGTTGCAGGGGCTGTGACGGCAGCGAGACCATCCAAGGCACCTTTCAAATGACCATTCACTAAGTCATTGTGGTCCGCCATGGTAATGTCTGAATCGTCGTCCTTGATTGGATCCTCATGTGCCGAAAGATTGGCGATGCGAGGATGTACAAGCGCAATATGCTCTTTCAAGGCGTCATGAGCTGAAACGACTCCATCTTCAGGAGCGTCAAAAGATTCGGAGCACCAGGGACAGGTGATCTGATGGTGTTCTGAGACTGGGGGTGATAGAGAAACTTCAACTGAGCTGTTGTTGAAGTTTGGTAGAGTTTGGGTTGGTTCTGAGCGAGGACGTTTAATGGGTGATGAATCGGGGTGCTCATTGGTCCAATCGGAAGATTGTGTTTCTTCGTCATAGCTGCGCTTGACGGGAGCCATGGTTGATGGTTTGTCGCTGTATGAAATGTGTAGAAGTTGAAGATAATGGGAACCAAAATAGCATGCGGCCAAGGCCACCAAGTAGGTGATCGCTTCTAGCGACAGTTTAATTTTGGTGAAGCCTGAAATTTTTGATGTCAATATGTGCTGTACTTGCGGGTTATGCAACCAACGAGCCAATGAGAGAAAAGCAGAAAGTAGACAGGATGAACTAGAAAAGATGACAGGAGAGAGGCAGATATATCAGTAAAATTGAAGGGAAAGTGGGATCTATCTCGACGTCTGCTAGACAATACGATCTTGGATCCTCCAGAAAGACAGTCATGACTCTTGAATCGACAACGGGAGACAGACAGGACACGCGATGATGGTGAACACGATATCAGCACGAATTTGCAAGGCAAAAGAAACGGAGGCACTCACGAGATTAGAAAGATGGAAGATATTGTAGAGCAATCTCTTGATCCAATTTCAGCGTAAGGTGGTTGTTGTAGGAGTAGACAGTTGTAGTCCAAGAAAAGCCTGACTGCTATGGAGTAGATTATGGACGTAGTAAAATCCAAAAGGGTTAGCGTCAAACGCCAATTCCAGGGAAAGTTTAGCGTGGGTAGACAGTAGGACAACAATACAGGGCGTTTGCGCCGCCACAATGAGAGATTCGATGGTCACGAGGGAGAGAAAAGATAGGCGAGAAGAGGAAATGATTCTATCGGGTGAAGAGAAGAGAGAGTTGCGATAATAAGAAGGGACAAACAGAAGAAGGCGTTGAAAGTACCGAGAAAGACCAACGGGAAGATCGCAGCAATGGCGGGTCTCGTCCGACGCTAGCCCCGATTTGGCCTGCATAGTATACAGTGGCCAATCACAGACCGGCGTTTGTCACTCTCTGATTTTGTTCTTGTTCACGACACCCGCCATTTTTATTTGCATATTGTCGACTTTTTCGTCGTCACGCGGAAAAAGCATTGTCCAATTGGCTGGAGGCTGGCGTTTGAAGAGCAAACGAATCTGAGAGACGAGTAGCTTTCAATGAATCTGGCTCTGGTTGGCTAGCGATATCTGCAGGGGTCAGTACTGTTAGCTCTCTGTGATTATACCGAGTCTACGCCTATTGACCGGCTATTGAACGTATGGGGCAACTGATAATCTGAATGGTGTCGTGTATTCAAAGAAGTGCCTATACTCTAAAGCCATGTATTCTTACTTGATTGATATCTCACAGTATTGCTCTGAGTGTCACCCACATTGAGGGCAACCAGAAACCGACTGGCACAATTATATCCAGCTACAGTGGCAGTACTCAACAATCTCCTTCTCCGTAAAAGACGCCGAAGCTCCTCGAATATCGGTTCTGGCACCGCAATGTTCTCGGTCATCGCATCTATGTACCGAATGACTGCGACCTGTCGAGGATCCAAGGCCTGCAAAACTTCGCCTTCTGTCCCCATAAAATCTTTGTTGGCCAGTACTCGAAAGGCATCTTTCCTGAATCCCGTGCCTTCTAAAAGTGGCGCATGTTCATCCCATTCGTAGCGAGCGTTGTTGACTGTGGCTATCCTGCACATGGGAGTTCACGAAGGTCATCTGGAAGACTGGTCTGAGAGCGGATGGCGCCAACAAATGAGTTCCATCCGTTGGCGACTGGGTACGAACGGAGTAGTGCGCGGTCGAGTGCTACCATACCCCTTTCACCGCGTCGTGCCTGGATGTTGGATAGGATTCTGGCTTCTTCCGGGTAGGAGGTAGATGGGGGGTCCGGAACGTAGGGAATGGGCATTTTGATCTGATTTGACTTGAGTGCTGTATTGATAGTATGTGTTTTTTGAAGACGAGAAACCTGCTTTTCGTCACAGGAGATCCCCTGAAAAGTGGGAGAGACCCCAATTTAAGCTAAAATTTCCTGATTCTGTGCTCAGCAAAGACCGGAAAAATTGACTTGATACATCATAATCTAGTGAAGCGAGCTGGGCTAGCCCTGCCATAGACGCATCCCAAGAAGCCCACCATCGATATGGTTGCACAAGCTATTCCCGATCCATTCGTTTAACGCGACTCGACGGGGCCGTGGGGATAGAAGCCGATGCTCTGATTTGCCTCTGCTATGTGGTCGTGCTATTTATTCATCATCTCAATCTTAGGTTTGCTAGACGCGATAGCTGTGTATAGAATCGCATCTGGACTGATTCGACTGATTGTATTGAATTCTGGTGACATTCGCGAGCGGCAATCAGCATGTTGGAGATAAAATTTCCGAAAATTGAGCTCAATCTTTCGCAGCCACTTACTCTTACCTGCAGGAGATATTCTAGCATCTCGTACGGGAAAGATATGAACACGTATTCTGGTCAATCACGTAGTAGTACGTAGAGAAAGCAGAAGAATGGCTGGCTAAGATATTCGAGAAAGACTAAGCAGCTAAGCTTGGCGCAGATCATGGGGGATCCACGAGCTCCACTCCGGACGACCTCTCACTCGCTGCTACCTACAGCTTCAACGACAGTCCATGATACACAGCTAAGACTCAACAACTTGACCATCTGCATCAACCTGCACCATGCCTCCAAAAGGAGCTAAACCTACAAACGATGAGCTACTAGCTCAATTTGACGATCTCGGTATCGACACGACGGGCAAACCCTCAGAACCGACCCCGGCCCCTCCAAGCACAACCACCTCAAAGCCAGCTTCCACAGAACCTTCAATAGCTACAGAAAAGGATCCTCTAGCTGAATTAGAAAATCTCGCGTCTCAGAGACCCAGTACCCCGCGCCTGTCGGCAGAAGCGCGTCGCTCAAAGCCCTCTTCCGGTCGGACAAGCGAAGAGAAACCTGCTACACAACCCCGCGCCGCGGTTGTTGAAGATGAACAGCCACCAGAAAAAGCCGCACCGGCACCTGTTGCTGCACAAGAAGAGACCAAGAGCTCTGGCGGAGGATGGTGGGGAGGGTTCTTGTCGACAGCGACGGCGACAGCAACTGCTGCGATGAAGCAGGCTGAAGCGGCTGTGAAGGAGATTCAGAAGAATGAAGAGGCACAGAAATGGGCAGAACAAGTGAGAGGGAATGTGGGTGCCCTCAGAGGTCTTGGTACGCTCCCTCTAATGATTGAATATGTATACACGTTTAAGGATCAAGACAACTAATTTTATTATCTAGGAGGAGAACTACGAACCCTGGCCCTACCAACCTTCACATCCATCATCCACACATTAGCACCCCCCATCTCGTCCCACGAACGCCTTCAAATACACATAACCCACGACCTATCCGGCTACCCCAGTCTCGAACCCATAATCCACTCTGTCTTCGCGCGCGTCATGGCACAAGTCGAAGGCGGCGATCTCCTCGTCATCCAACGCGGTCAAGAATCCTCCCCTCGCCGCGGGACAGATTTCGGCTTCCAATCTTCAATCACAGGATGGCGTGATGGGCCATGGTGGCGGACTATTACTCCAGGTACACCGCGCAGCATCGCAGCTGTCCCTGGAGTCGTACCGGGCACAAAACTCGCTCGTGCAAGTGCAGAAGCTTATGCGACGGAATTCTACTCTTCGCGCGGCGGAATTGAAGAAGCCGCGAAGCAGGCGACTGAGATATTGAGTGAATCCAACCCTGTGCGAAGTAGCGATATTTTCCTTTCAATCCAGGCTATTAGTCAAACCACTCCTAAGGATCTCTTTCAAGCCGGTCTCACGGCGGAAAAGGCTAGTCCTGAAGCTGCAGGAGGTGTAGTTGAACCGACTGACGAAGGCGAGGAGGAGATCCTATTCGCTGTCTACCTGCACGACCCCGTCCACGGAATCGCATTCAGCACAATCTCACAAACCATCCCTCGCAAATGGATTGATTGGCTCGATGCATCTACCCCAGCAACAGAAGATCAAGAAGAGGACACGCGTACCAAAATCCCCGAAGCAATTCAGGATATCATTGAAAGCGGCGGCGTGGATCCTCGAGAATGGGTCTCGGAGTGGTTGGAGGAGTCACTGAGTCTGTCGACTGGCGTTGTTGCGCAGCGATACGTTGCGCGTCGTATGGGTGTTGGTGAGGGTGGGATTGCGAAAGGGAAGTTGAGAGCCGAGCAAGCTACGACGATTGAAGGTGGAGCTGGCGAAGCTGCGAGGACATTGATTTAGTTCTGTCTCTGCTGCGTTTGATGTTTGTTAATATATTAAATGATACTCCAACCAGTCTTTGTATGTTTGTGCAACTTGTCCATGTCTATATCTCTATCGATATCTCTCTAAGCAAGAGTCTTTGCCAATGCGCGTACAGCGCAGTTAATCCTAAATCCATGAATGTTCATATCTAAGCTAACAATCCAATTGCAAATCCCCACTAAACCCATCCGGATGCCAAAAATTGGCTTTTAACGGCGTGACACTATCCTGCATCAGCAATCCTTTCTCCCTCTGACCTAAAGGAAGAAGAGAAAAAAACTCACCTCGTAAACCCATCAAGCACAGTTCTCGCATCCGTCCCCTGCGGACTCTCCGCAAGACTCCTCTTAATATCCGACAACTCCGTCTCCCACCGAAACTGGCGTATCCTATTCGATTTACCCTTTTTCTGTATCTCAACTTTCTCTTCAGTCTGAACCTCAGCGTACAGACTGCCCTTCGTCCACTCATTCCTCAACGCACGCGTATATTTGACTGGTCTAAACTCCACATCCTCTCTCATCGGCACATTGAGATTATACAATTCAACCCTCTCATCCCAATTCCGGCATAGATACTCAATCACCCTCGTTGATAGCCTGGCTGCAGCCGCAATGGTTGCGGGCGGCTGCTCATCTTTACTTCCGAACGAGAGCGCAATCCCGCGTTTACCGCATGTAGCGGCTTCCAATGCGCCGCCCACGGTGCCGGAGGAGAGGTTGTAGATTGTGGAGGCGTTGCGGCCGTGGTTGGGGCCTGAGATGACGAGGTCGATGTTGCCGCGGGAGGCGAAGAGGGAGTACAAGCCGAGTTGGGCGCAGCTGGCGGGTGTGCCGTTGCTGATTACGACCCAGTAATCTTCCTCATTCACATTCTTCTCATGGTCTGATATTGTCGAAATAGTTGCGTCGACGTTGAGATGTTCGCTTGATGCCGCGGGTGTGGGTGGTAGGTACCCATTCGTCATTGGCGTATCCTCCTTTTTTTCATTTTCGATTTCGTCAACCCAGGTCCCGTCTTCTCGAAACGAGTCCGGGTGTACATATGTAGCCGTCAACGAGGCGCCGATGATATGCGCTTTTCCGATCCAGGAGCGCGATGCGGCGGGGATGGCGACTGAGACTCGATGACCGGCATCTTTCAGAGCGTCTACAAGGGGGCGGATGTAGGGTGATAGTTTTTTGGATGGGGGGCCATCGTCGTTGACAACCTTTGTCTTCGTTAGTCGTGGGATGTAATGACCATGCTGCTGGTGGAAACTTACTAGGATATGCATGGTTTGAAGAGTAGACTGAGTGGAATCAATCAGATGAAGAAAAAAGACAATGAAATGAAGTACTAGATAGCACTTTCTATCTAAACCACACTTTGAACTGTGTTCTCCTGTTTGTATGTACAGTTTTTGATCTTTTCTTCAACGATCAAATGTCTACAGGATTGGTTCCAGCTCGATTCCTAATCTTGCCGAGGTCCTTTGTTCTGCTGTGGTTTGTTTTTCTTGATTCACGTATCTGATATTCCTTCTCTAAGAGAAAAAGGGTTGAAAGGTGAAGAGAAAAAGAAGGAAAACCAGCAGGCATGGACTTGAAAGTTATTTCACATGTATATCTTCACCGAGCTCCCATGGCTAAAAGCTTCCCCGACAAGACACTGGGTCCAGCCATCTTTCAAAATAAGGCTCCAATCCAATGCACATTCCTGTCAATGCGGGGCAATTAACCGGAAAATAATCTCGGTATGTCGAATTTATCCAGTCAGAGTAGCAAGAACGTAGTAACGTACCCAAGGTTTGGCACGCTTGCAGAGATCTGTATGGTGGATGAATGCAAAATAAGCTGTTGTTGTTCGGGGAACTTGCCGAAGAACTTTTTTTTTCGGGATTGCGGTGAGGGCTGATAGCCTGATAGCCTGATAAGCCTGTGAAATTGTGAGCATTGATAAGGCGGAAGCCCTAATCAGTCTTTCCGTGTCATTCACTGAACATTCAACGGAGCATTCTCTCTTCATGATTTTTCGATTCTTGTGTATCGCGATGGAGGCGCTTGATCATCAGGATAAATATGGAATGAAAGTCTTGCTGAAGCCCTGCTGAAGCGATTGTGCATATGCCCAATGCCCGGCAATTGATTCGATCCTCGTGACGAAACAATGCGATTTTAGTTACTCAAAACTGCCTTTCGGTGAGATCTCAGGTGCCAGCCTGCCGTGTCAAACAACGACAATTGCATTCTCTTGTCTGTCAATCTGTTCCGTGTTAATGCAACCCCAGGCTGATAGTACGTAGCATCGTAGCATGCTATTTCACGTGGTATGACATTGACACATCACACCTTTATAATGGTAGTTAGCTTTCCATCAAGGTGATTCCTCGTCAGGCATTCAACGCAATTCAATCGCCAAGGGGAGAGCGACAATCCGATGCACCACACCATGCAATAATGTAGTCATTGATACCGTAACGTACTCTTGCTGGGATCGACGGCTAAGACCAGAAATAAATAGAGCGCCATAAGCCAAGCATCAAGGATTGCCAGATCATCGTAGAATTCTGGTCCCTGCAGGCAAAACACGAACGCTGCCAAGTAACAACAGCATGTTGCGGAAAGAGCGGATGAGAACTGAGTGGTGAGAGAATAATTGACCTCTCTCACAACTTGCTTTTGACTGTTCACATGATGGTCATATGATGGTTTGTCGATGAGGCGTCGCATTTCATGTTGAGGGAGAAGAAAAGAAAAGAAACGAAATGGGAGATAGCCTTTGATCCTCAAACGAAGGTAAGGAGCGAGTATACAAACGTTACTTGAGGCAGGTACGATCTCTGCAAATCGATTGCAATTTTACTAGGCTTACCGGAAAGGGAAATAATAGAGTGATTACATTTTTGCAATCAAATCCTGACAGCCCAGCATTCATGATTCTACACGGTAGACACAGGCACTGTCCGTAAACAAGCCGGCCGAACCCCCCGACATCGTTGCAAACTCCAACCGGGCGGCGTCT
Organism: Talaromyces verruculosus; assembly: GCA_001305275.1. NCBI lineage: Eukaryota > Fungi > Ascomycota > Eurotiomycetes > Eurotiales > Trichocomaceae > Talaromyces > Talaromyces verruculosus. The sequence continues at coordinate 158,771 of LHCL01000014.1, forward strand.
GCGGAGTGCAAAAGTCCGGCACTCAACTCATCATAGATCCATCGCCTCTGATTCGATCTCAGATTTGTAAATTCGGTCGTGGTGTAGTACATACGAGGAATCATCCCCAACCGGTCGTCTCGGCAAGAAAATGCCGGAGCACCTGACGGATGATTTTTTCCCTGCATTTGTTTCTTTTTCAACACAAGACTTTGCTGCTTACTTTCATACCTTCATTTGAACAGTTCATGCTCGGCGCCCTCCGTGGAAATGGCAGAGGAGCAAATTGATCGTCTTTATGGGCGTGGGTGTGTCCACATCCAACCGCGCAATGGTCAGTGCTGCCTCAGAGTTTTGCAGAGATGCATACAATTGTTACGTTGAACGATACTTACGATACGCACGCCATACTTCAGAAAAGACCGAGTCAATGGTAATATTGTACGGATCGTGGCTTGGCAATGTATATTGATTATTCAAATGAATACGAAATCAAAACCAGACCCCAGATCGTCTTTATCAGCCCCTGGCTAGCTTATGGCAATTGCCAATAAAGAATGCTGCGTGATGTGTAACCAGTAACACATCGGAGTCCGTAGGACATGCTAAGGCTATGGTAGAATGCCATAGATTTACATAGTAATATGCCTTCTACTCCTACAGTAATAATATAACCACGACCCCAACAATTTAGCAGCCATAGTACAGAGACTACTTCGTACATCTGAACTGTACCCAGTCCATTTCCTCCCCTCATCCTCTCTATCGAATCCATCCAAAGCATCGTCCTATTATCAGCTCATTGCTTAGTTATCGACGCGGTTGAGAAACTCCGTTCTGTTTGCCCAGACCGAGACCTCTGATTATTCAGGCATCCATCCGTCCTGCTCCGTTGGAGTCCGGTTTCTCTTTCGAGCCAAGTCTGTGCGTACGTACTCTTCCAATTCCAACATCCACATCCACATCCACCCTCCAAACCATTAGTCGTTATTACAAGTGTGTACTGCAGTACTGTATCGTGCACTGATTCTCAAATCACGATAGTCGGACAGGTGGAGCCGAGCCCCAGCAGGCTTTCCGTGGTCGCAGAGTCGCAGCAAAAGAGAAAAAAAAAGCAACCCTGGAAGAACCGACTAAACCCCGCTTGGTGTCGACAGTGGATAGTCTCAGATTGACTGATCACTGCGCTTTTCTCTCTTCTAACCACCATCTTGGTGCTCGAAAGCAACAATACCAACAATCGAAAACATCTACGCCAACTACAACAGATCCTTCGACCATCAGTCGCGGGGCTTGCTTACCTCGACATTCCTCCCCCTCTCGTCGTATCGCCTGATGGACTGCGGGAGTGCTGATAATGCGACGGGCGTCGATCCCAACAGTATCCTCAGCTCTTGGGATTTCACCAACAACACCTTTTCCGATTTGACTTGGGACCAGAACGCCTTTGACAACTTGCCGGAATTAGATTCGTATCAGGATTCCAATGAAGGCGATGCCGAATTATTCGACTTCCTCTCTGCTCAAGGCCCGCCCAGTCGCGACAGCCTGGACCCCTCGGTCATCGACGCGACCAGTCTCGACTTGAGGTTCGTCTCATCTGCCATCCCATCTATGGTGTATTGTCCAGATTATCTGACATGAGATTACCTCTTTAGCCATTCTTCAGTAGGTGTCACCGATGGCGTCAACTTTGTTGGTACGTTCAGTCCGCGAACACACCAGTCCGTCGACGACAACTTGCTCTCCGACAATGCGTGGTCGCAATTCCAACTTTCCCATACCAATGGCTTGGTAATGCCATTAGATTCAGTTTATTCGAACCAATACCCCAAAAACGCGCTCGGACGGAGTGCGACCGTGATTGTCGACGATGGCGAGCGGGGAATGGACGCTGGACTGACAGACTATCAACGAGCGCGTAGCTTCTCCGCTTATCAACGACTGCGCCAGTCTGTATCCTACAATCACAATGTCAACCACAACAAACAACATGGATGGCGTAACTCTGTCAGCTATCCAACCTCGTTCGCTCCGACGCAGTTTCCCATTTCACCACCGCTAGAGGCTCAGTCGGAAACGTCGATGCCTGGTGCAACACTCAATCAGCAATGGTTCCCCAACGCCGACATGTCAGTTGGGCCTTTTGCCGTCCTGCCGCAGGATGGGTCTGTATACAGTCGGCCTCAACCGGTCAAGCCGGAACCGCAGACGGGATCAAGAAGCCCTTCGATACATAGCAACAGTGTTGCAGTGTCTATTGACTTGAACAACAGCATAGCAAACAGTGGCTTGCCTCTAAGCACTGAGAACAGTGTGAAAGATGAGCAATTAATTCTACAATGGGATGAACCTGTCTCGCCAGAAAAGTCCCTGGAATCATCACCCGAGTTTCCCAAGGTCAATGGGTTCATGGTTAGTGAGGATACATCTGATATCCCGCAAATGTCGCTCGAGCAGGAGCGACGAAACCACGTCGGTTCACGACACACCCCATCAGCATTCCAACCAGCTTCAGTAGCACGCAAGCGCAAACAGAGGAACTCTTCTATCGTCAATATCGACCAAATCCAACAACCCAGACCTCTACAGATTGTCCAAGAAGATGGATTAGGAGGGGCTATATCGTCGGAAGACTTTGTATGCCCTCCTCGAGGTGCTCGTCGGAAGGGTCCTTTGACCATTGTTGGCAGGGCCAACGCTGGCTTGAGGCGAAAGAACAAGGATACATGTGTTCAGTGTCGACTGAACAAACGAAAGGTATGACTGTTACCTCATTACTTGTTCGAATCTTGCTGATAATTCTAGTGTGATGGCAACTCACCATGCGATGCCTGCCGTCCTACGCTACAAGAGCAGCCTTGTGCACGTGCATGCTTTGCCAGCATTGTGGAGTACGGGACTTGCAACTATATCTGTGAGTGATGATAATGTCCGAAGATAAGTATAGGGCTAACACGTTATAGCACAACGAGCAATCAACCATGTCACATCCACTGCAGGCGATCACCGGGTGCGAATTGAGATTCCTTCAGAATTCGATCTTCACGAACTGCTTAATTTCCTTGGCGAGCGTCGCGGAAAATTCAACATCCGCGCCAGTCAATCTTGGGGATCCCTTTACGTGCTTGACCTTGGAGAAACGTACAAATTCCTCAAGAGTCTTAGCGAGTACAATGACAATTCTCAGTCGACGTTCTTAGAGTTTATCGACCACCGTGTCATTGATTCCAAGGATAAGACGAAGAACTGGCTCAGTTGCGTAAAGGACTGTGATCCCATGAACAATGTTTATGTAAGTTCAATCATTACGAGCGCATTTTTCTTACTAACCTTGATAGAAACTTCTGTCTCAATGGAATAACATGCCGAGCCGCGCATCATATAGTTTCGTTGCTTTGGACGGAACTTCCAACGACAAACTAATGGACGTCTCTAACGACCAAGATCGTAAAGACATTCTACTCGCCGCCCAATTGTCTCGAATCTTCTGTCGCTTACTCGAAGTCGAGGGTTTCCGCAAACTTGAGCGTGATTTTTACAACATCAAATGGAAACGGATTTCTTTGGATGCACATCTCCGATTTTTGGAAGAACTGGGCAATATTCTATTGTCTCTGCGCTGGCGTGTCTCATGGTGGAAGCGACTTGGTGATGGTGGCAAGGAACCAGATCCCAGCCAGCAGCACTATATCGACCGCGTTGAACTCCTCTGCCGGATCCTCTACGTCTACTATACCAGCGTTCTCACCAAACTTCCTGCATGGTCTGCTACCGACAACCTCAAGGGCAAGTACTCGCGGTATGCAGACACCGAGCAGGAAATCTGGGATAACTTCCCCGAGGATCCTAGCGAGGACGGATTCCAACGATGGATGGCGCAGGGCCAGGAGCTCATCGAACAGGCCGGTAGTCCCGTTCGGGTAGCCACCAAGATCACCAAAGTTTGAGCTTGTCCATTTGATGATGACGATCATGATATGATAGCGGTGTTTATACTTCTTGTTTATATTACTTTTGCACATTTTTCATTTTGTTATTCGACATTGTAATCCAAACACAATCGAAAAAAAGGACGGAGCGATCTGAGATACCCAGGGCAAGCGAGTTTATATTGACGTTCAATGGATTTATCTTTCAAGATTTGTTCTATTGAATGTTTTGTTTTCAATTCATGGTACATAGTCTGTTCTTACTGTGCATAGTTGGCATTGTTAATTTAAGGAACTTTGATCTATTCATATAATTCAATTAAAGTATGTACAATCGTGGTATATTCATCAAACGCCATGACGCGTGAACTCGAGCAGAGTGCTGGGTATCTGTGTATGGTTCGACCCTGGACGCAACACCGGACCAGAACGGCATCCTCCAACTTTTCGCAATACCCCCTTCTTCCATTCAACCCTCAACTTTCCTCCGTGGCCAAGAATCTTCATCTCATCTCCCTCTCTGCCAAATAACTTTATTTCTTCTTAAACTCAGCCCTCTTCTCCTTCATCTTCTCCTTCTTCGCATTAACCAACAACTCCAAATGTCCCGCCCGTTCCGCAAGACTCCTCTCCGTCTTGTTGATCAGTCCCGAAGATAACTTCTTCATCGTCTTGCGCTGTTTCGCGAGTTGGGCTTTTTTAGGCGCGATTACGCGGGGGCCGAGTTTTGATGATGATCTTTTTGAGCGAGTGTTAGTTGATAGGAAGAGAAGAGGAAGGGAAGGGGGGGTGTACTTTTTGGCGGTGGTGGGTTTTGCTTTTTTCAACGGGGCTTGGGCCATTGTGTATGTGTTATCAGAGACTGGTATCGACTATAATGAAGTTGAGGTTGAAGTTGTAGTTGTAGAGAGAAGATCAAGGGCTGATCGCCCGAGTTGAAAATTCCTTATCGGTTATCGCCGAGGTCACGTGACGACATATTACGTAGACATACTCGAGACTTCAATTCACCAGGATACTGTTCAAAAATCGACAATGTACACTCAATTGATATATTAAGTTCTCATAATTCTTCATAATCTCGAATACAAGAATCCTGCTCATCTTGTCGTAGCTCACGTGCAGCGGGTCGGTGGATCGCAGCGTCTCCGTACTAAAACAAAACGATTCAGGGGACAACGGCGGGGACAAAACAAACATCTCCTTTTGTTTCTCTACTTAGTTATCCACTAAGTGTTTACTTATTCAACTACCCCCGTGCCCTCTCGTCTCACGAGTCGCTGCTTATTATATTTTAACCTCCTTATTCTTTGTCAAATAAATATCGGAGCACCTGCCCCATGGGATAATTACCCGTTCCTGATCGAGACGGCATCTCCGCTGATCGTTGCAATTGGCAGGCAGTTCGGCATTCCTCGGTACAGAAGCTTGTCAACGCACGGAATGCTTTCATCTGATCGAGGATAACTCCGAATGACTCTTCTTAGCTCTCTACTATGGATTCACTCTCCATATCCCCGCAACTTCTATCCCCATCATCTTCTACCAGGGCTACCAGACAAAATACCTTTCGAAGCTCCCCCCGGTCCAGTCCGCCTTCTGTATACGTCCGTTCCCCGCCGTCTCCACCAGCGAGACCAGAGCCATTGAACCTCCAGACGCGACGACTGCAACTGCGCAACGCGCGATTTCAAGGTGCTCGCATCTCGCCAAACAAGGTAATCGTCTCTGATCGCTTTGCGACATCATGGCGGTCTGCGTCTCCCGCGTCTGATGCATCCATCGACAAAGAAAATCAATCGCCTTCTCCTGACCACCACAACAATAACGCCCTTGAACAAAGACAACACAATAAATCCCCCGACTCAGCACGGAGACGAGTCAGTATACTACAAGAAATTCACGACTCGTCTCAAAGAGGACGCAAATTGCGTCGTCCTTCTTTGTCGCGCCTCTTTGGTCCGCCGCTCGATGTTTCGGATCATCATTCTACTTTGAGTCGACGATATTCGTATCGGTCCCCGTCATCATTAAGGCAGTTGTCTCCTTATTCTATTTTGAGGGACAACAATGCGGATTTCGTGACGGCGACCCATAATCAGAACCGGTCCTCGCCGTTGTCGACTTTGCACACAAATAGACCGAGGAGTAATAGTCACGATAGGACGGATAACTACGCCACGGAAAGATATATCGAGCATCTTGAGGCACAATTAGCTGCCGTACAGAACCAGTCAAGTCCAATGCAGGCGTCAACCACCAAACCGCAGGTCTCCAAGCTGAGATCGCTGAATGCTGAGATCAAAGTGTTACGACAGGAGATTGCGGAGTGGGAGGACAAGTTCGATGTTCGAGTGCATGAAGAAGTAGGACTTCGGACGGATGTTGAGAGTAAGCTTCGCACCAAGATTATCTTTCTGGAAGGCCAACTCGAGGATTATGCCACTCGCATCAAAGAGCTGGAACATGAGCGAGATTTGCAGGCGCAAAAGTTACGGAACGCAGAGTCTCTACGATCTACCAACCGAGGCCTCGAAAGACGTATCGATGTTTTGACGGAGCTTCTCGCACAATCTCCGACGAAAATTGAACCTCGTAGTCCAGAAGTGTCGCCCACCCGCAGTCCTGGTCCCCGTCTGTCTCGACCGAAGTCAATGCTCCCATCTGTACCATTACGTTCGGATTTTGTCTACCCATTGGTTGAGCCGAGTTCGATTGATCCAGGGGCTGGAGTTGAGAAACATCCAGAGCCAGAGGTGCCTGATCTGATTCCTGATGACTCCACTATTGCTTCTTCAGTGGCATGTAAGTCTCAGCGTTCGTCAACAATATCGCATCCATCAACAATCTCATCACAATGGAGTGTTCCTCTTCCTTTGTCACCAGAGTTACAAGGTAAAACTCCTGTACGGGCGCGAAATATGAGGCGGTTTCCATCCGGGACTTGTACGTTGAAACCTTTGATATTACCTACTACTACCACTCCGACGCCCACGTCACCACAGAGACCGGCCCTTCCAGGTGAACACTATTCCTCGATTTACAGTCCCGGTTATGAACGAGGCGCAGATGACGCAACACGATTCGCGCAGGAAGAGACATTGGCTGCTTTGGAAGGTCGTACAAGTCATTACCAAGCATATGAAGATGCAATGTCGGAGCCAGAGGATGATATGTCGGACTCTCCATTGTCGAGGAGATCAGAACGCGCAAGCATGCATCTCCCGTCAACACTAGACTCTGAACTCGAGGAAGCAGAACGAAACGATGACTTCGCAAGGTCACATTCAAGACAATCAAGTCAAACTTATTCCCGCCTTGGCACGCCTGCTGCGTCAACTCGCCTGAATATCTACGGTAGCTACAACACACCCAAGGCACATAGCAAGCCTTTGTCAGCACGCAAGGGCAGTAGTGTCGATCTGGAAGCCGGCATCCCCAGAGATCAGAAGATGTCATTTGCTCGGTTGATTGCAGGGATATGGAAAAGGACTATTAAACAGCTCGGCCGACTTTCGTGGTGGGTTCTAGGAATTTTGTTTGGGTCTGAACAGCGAAACGAATGGGCAAAGAGTTCATCTTCGTTACGCATGCGCATGAAACCAGAACTTCAGCGTCGACCTTCGCAGTTAGTCTGTCATGCCTGTGGCCAGTGTCAACAAACGCACAAACGAGAGGAAAGCAGCGCTTCGAACAGCGACAACCTCGACGGCATCAATCGCACTATACTCATGTGGACGAAGCTCTCTGTCGCGATGGTAGTAGCCTTTGGACGCGCAATTCGCTACGGCCCTGAAGCAGTGCTGCTCGATACCCGGACCGACGAACCGACAAATGACTCTCTGCCATCGACTTCAGTCCGTTATAAACCCAGCAGACACCAATCAATCGGCCAGACGAACCCCTTCGGCCAGCTCAATAAACTCGGCAACGACGAACATAATAATACATTAGAGGAGGAACATACAACCTGGCCCACGAGGCCCTTGACAGTTGAAGACTTTTTCATCAGCTGATCCAATCCATACACAATAATTCCTGCAGGTATAGGTATAGCAGAGAGGAATCGCATCTAACGAACTAATGACGCACAAAACCAACAAACAAAGAAAGCGACTCGACAAAGGAGTCGATCGATACTTTATCCCTCCCTCCCTGCCTTTAGGCGAGGACTATACTATACATACATCCCCCTTGAAAGGAAGGGGATATCATTCTTGTAATTATTATTCTTACTGAATCGATCGGTGTAAATAAACAATGGCAAATAATATTTGAATAAAACTCCATAACTATCCCGTATATACGTTTTACGTTGGCGGTTACCTGATTGGGAATCTCTTACCTTTTCCAGAAATCTGCAAGTAAGCTTATCTTGCATGCATGCATGGTTACACAGACGCGATAGATCAATAACACAGCGAAGTAATCGATAGATAACTAGTAGTCATTAAAATAAAAAGACATTAATCTTAACCTCAAACTGAAATATATAAACATACACAAGATATATAGGAAAGAAGCAAGATTAAATTCTCATGACTCCATTCGTGTCAACGATTATACCACCCCCCCGAAACTCGGCAGAAATGTACATGACTGTTTTTATGTAGAAATGGTAGAATAAATTGCTCAGACGAAAATTGGCTTGCGATGCAGACGAATGGAACCAGAGACGATCAACCCTTCCAAGGCGAGGGGTCGATCAAGAATTTACAAGAAAACCAAGAAAACTCATTTAAAAAGCCAAAAGAGCGGCAAGACCGGCAATAGCACCAACGGCACCGAAGCTGACCATGTTGCGGTCTGCGGCACCAGTGTACTTGGGAGCAGCGGGGACGGTGTTGGGCACAGTGGTGGGCACGCTAGGGGTACCGGTGCTGGTGACCCAGGGGATGGAGACGGTGCCGGTTCCGAGAGGCAGCTTGGTGCTCTCGGGGCAGATGACAGTTGTGCTGACGGAGTAGTCGACGACGGTGGAGATGGAGGTAGGCTTGACGACGGCGCTGCTGCTGGGGAGGATGGTGACGGTTGTAGTGGAAGTAGGAGTGGAGGAAGCAGCGGCGGAAGAAGAGGAAGAGGCAACAACAGCACCGGCAAGGACACCGAATTGAGTGGTGTATTGGTAGGCCTCGGTGGTCCAGTCGATGAGCATGATTCCGTATCCGCCGGAGGAAGTGGCGGAAGGAGTGAGGTCGGTGGGAGTCCAGGTGAATTCACCGCTGTTGGGGACCTTCTCGGCAATGGTCAAGATGGGTTCGCAGTCGGTCGAAGGACCCTGGCAGAGAACCAAGGCGATAGGACCGGGAGTGGTAGGGTCCCAGGTGATGGAGTAGGCCTCACCCAAAGTCACGGGGCTGCCGGTGTTGGGGGTGTAGAGAGCATTACCGCTGGGACCGGCGCCGCTGGCAGTTGGATTGAAGGGAGTAGGGTAGGTGTAGGCAGAGACGGAGGCGACGAGGCCAGCAGCAATAGCGAGGAACTTCATTTTGTGTTGTTTGATTTGATCGTTAGACGACGAGTTGAAGAGCGGTTGTTTATGTAGTGAACGGAAAGTTCAGCTGAGTAGAAGAGACGGTGGTGTTTGTAAAGAACGACACGAGTCAAAGGGCTCTATTTCCAAAGAGAGACTGGAGTGAGGCTGGAGAGGCAGTGTTTGCGTAGCAAAGAAAAGAGAAAAAAGGAAGAAGAGGAAAGCAAGGGAGGAGACGAGAGAAATACTTTGGATGACTTAGGGCAGGCTGCTGGCTGCGGCTCTTGCCTGAACTCCCCTCCTTCCGGCTCCCCTGCAATTATGAGCGATACCTTCTGTTACCATCAATGACAATACGCGACAATTTTGTTTTTCGACAATGTGATTGGCTGCGACAGGGAAATAGCTTGCATCGCACGTGAGACCCACCGGTTAGTGTGGTGTACAGGGGCGCAGTCCGCCAATCAGAGCGCGCTGCCCCTGCCAGCTGAACGGATCCAAGAATAAGATTTAGTCCTGTTCGGGACTAGCCGATGTTACGGTCCACTGCTGCATGGTTTGGTACTCAGGCACAGGTACCTCGCTGGCTCAGCCAGCACTTGGCTATCCGCTGTGTCCCGCTGTGGTTTGTCACTCTGTTGTATTTGTGTGTATCTCTGTAAGTAATAAAGGATCTGCTGTAAGAAATGGTACCTCGTGCCTGGCTAGACCCGATCGGGCATTTCTGCACCCCACTCGGGCCGTTTTCTAATTTCCGATTGGCCCGTGCATGTGTTCCCCTTTCTTTTTCTGCATCGCATCATACTATCATACTACTACGTAGCGTGGACATGTACACGTTTAACTGCCACTACTCGTAGTACAGTAGTGTACGTGTACAACACTCGTCCAAGACAACAAACTGCTCATGCAACAACTCACTACTTTGTAGTCTGGACTGAAAAATCAGAGTAAACATTCCCAAGAGTGGTATTGGCGTGTCTTACATGCCCATCGCCAAGTCAGGCCAATTGCATCATCGATTGGCTCGACGAGACTGCCAATACGAGCTAATCCGCGTAATTTCGGGATTCAATACAAAGTACGTACGTAGTATGCAGTTAACCAAGAAATTAACTAACGCGCATTAGCCAATTTAGCCTTGACCAAGTACGGACTAAGGGGCCACTCGCAGTCATTCTCAGGTTTGTACGAGGTTGGTCCATTCTTCGCGCTCATGCCATTCTCAACTCATAACAGTAATTGATAACCACATAGTACAGAGGAACCGAATAGTATTTAGGAGAAATTCCAAGACAAGATAAATAGGATGTACGTACTATGGCTGAGAAGCGGTGACACCAAGGCGAGGCGCAACGGGCTGGAAATGAGAATCAGCCACCCACCCAAACCTTGTATTAAACTCAATCAATTCGCTGACTTCCATTCGTGGCATTCGATGGCTGAACGTCCGAATGTTGACTTAGCGCAAAGTTGCTAAATTTAACTTAGTTAACTATACTTTCGTAGAAATCATTTCTTGTGTTTGTCTTTGATTCGTCCGTGTGCTTACTCCTGAGTCCGGGAGGAGATCTCGACCGATGGCCCGCTGAAGGACATGTTTGCACCGTTGTACGGAGTTCGTGGATGACGACAGTGAACAAAGAGAAACAATTCAATGGTGTAGGACAAGCAAATTTCGACAATTTCTTTCATACTACATAACTAATGCGTCCCTCGTCATACTCTGTAAGTAAGCAGATGTATGACCAACGTTTTGCCCATTTTGGCCCGCGCAACAGCAATGGTGCGTTTTTGTCCGTTTATCGAAGGAGATCGTCATTGAAACTTCACACAATTCGCCAATCATGTTTGTCGATTGTTGCGATCCCCCTGAAGATCTGCTGATGTATGTCAATCACTTAGCTTCATCAAGCATTATTTTTAAGTACTTAGTATTATTGTATGTAGGACATTTTCCAGGTACGTACTACGTACGTAGTTCAGGTAGTTTGCTCAAGCCGTTTTTTAGGTATTTATTCATGCCATTATTCTCAGGCATCAATCGCTAAACTTATGCGACGACTATATCGTCACGCGCATGGCATGAAGGTATCCTGGTTCTTCTCATATTCAGTATATGATATTCTCCATTCGGTTTTTCTTCGCCATGTACTTATTGACCGGCGACTTCTAATCTAGCACACATAGAGTGATTGTGAATATTGGAGAGGTTGCGACAAACCGGCCTCCGGGCGAGCCGATGATTTATCCAAAGTCGAGCCTCCATCGCATCGAATCAGCCTGACATAGTGAGCAGTTGTGATTCGCGATCTGATGGTATGCAGATGGCTGCATATATTCGAAAAGTGCATATCATGAAGCATCAGAGGGCAACATGCATCTAGGTAGTTTCTCTGTCGCATTCGTCGCCTTACGGAGGACCAGATTTGAACCTTTACTCAATATGTTAGGGTTGTTATCAAGAGGATAATTTTCCCTTCATTCACACTTCCAGGATGATCTTTCGCGGGCTGAGGAAGTTCCCGCGGCCCTGGTGAATCATGTTGTCGCCATGCTTTTAGTAAATCGAATCCAATTACTACTTTGAATGCAATATCCAATGATTGTTCTTGAATCTGATTTTGATGGGCTTTGGTGAGGTCAAGATATTGCGTACTGAGCACAGGTCGAGTGCTTGGCGTCAACTGGTGTGGTTGGCAAACGGATTTCGGACGAGTACTTAGGCAACGCAAATAGTGATTGTGATATTATTTGCCATCAAATTCTATCATTTAGAATTTAAACTCACTCAAAACAATCAGTGCCAATTCCCGTGCACTTAATTGGTACTGCGTAGAGCTAAGCCTCTTGAATCGTTGACCATGGAGGAAATCAAGTCCCGGCAGTTAGGGCTACGGCCGAGAACCCGATACCCAGCCCTAGTATTGAACGCAGCCAAGCCCTACGAACGATTGTTGTAGAGCCGATATCGTCTCGACTCCTACAGAGTCAGAAAGTTAATCAAGTTATACTAATTATTTTACGGGCGTTGGCTTTTGATCCCAATGCGTCTTTAGCCCATTTTCAACCCGGATTTGATGCCGGTAATATAGATCTTTTCAATTGCATTCGTATGTAGGCAGCTGAGATGTTGAGATGTACGTACTAACTTTCCAGCAATGAGAATATAAGAGCCATGCCAAACCTCCAAATTTTCTGATTCAAATTTAAAGACCTCAAGGCAACGATAAATCAAATTCTTTACGCTAATTTCTATCACATCAAGCTCTATCAACAATGTCGTCCTCCGATTGTACAGCAGTAGGCCCGAACTGTCTCGCCGACAATTCGAGTTTGAGTTACCCTCCAAACCTTGCAGCGAATATAATATTTGCTGCATTTTTTGGCTTCTCGCTCATTGTGCACGTCTTTCTGGGTTGGAGGTTGAGAACATGGAGTTTCTTGGCTGCTTATGTTCTTGGGTCGTCTGCGGAGACTGCGGGTTATATTGGTCGAATATTGCTTCATAGGAACCCTTACAATCTAAATACGCAAGTTTCCCGAGTGAGAAGGAGCTGGAAAAACTGCTAATTTGGTATTATAGATTCCTGGTGCAGATTGTGTGCTTGACAATGGGCCCTGCATTCTACTCAGCTGGGTTATACCTGTGTCTTGCAAGAATGTACGTTTCTGCAACCCATATCACAGAGAAATATTTCATACTGATACTATGTTGATAGTGTCATTGTATATGGCGAAAAGATCTCTCGCATTCGCCCAGCATGGTACACCCGTATCTTCATCACCTGCGACATCATCTCCTTATCCCTCCAAGGCGGCGGCGGAGGCGTAGCATCCTCAGCAACAAAACAATCCACTCTATCCATGGGAAACAACATCATGCTCGCCGGCCTGATTTTCCAAATTGTTACTCTCATCCTCTTTGCCGCTTTGTGTCTTGAGTTTGCATGGCGCGTACACCGTTTCCCTCACTGGAAGAGTGTTGAATTCAGCGATATCCGCGACAGTCGCCGGTTTCGCGGATTCTTGCTTGCGGCAGTTGCGACTTTCGTGCTTATTTTTGTCAGATGTGTTTATCGTGTTGTTGAGCTTGCTGGCGGATGGAATAATAGTTTGCAGAGGGAGGAGGTTCCGTTTATCATTCTGGAGTCTGGGTAAGTCTCGTCCTGTCCTTGAATATAAAAAATCCAGAATATTTACTAACAATACGGATCTATAGAATGATTACCATCGCCGTTTTTGCCTTTGCTATCTGCCACCCAGGTTATGCTTTCAAGGATGTCTTTGGTGCTCTGCGTGCTTCTTCATCAGCCTCTTCGGAGGATATCCAAAAGGCTGAAGTTGTTGAAATGCGACCTGCATCAGTCGAGACTCCATCTTGACTAGAAAACCTGATGTTCCGGTTTGAAGATTGAGCACAAGCCTGCATCTTATGACGTGCTCATTTTATCTTCTTGGCATAAAAACTAATACTCGTTTTTTTGAGCTGGTGACTTCGAGTGCCGTTTCCTGTTGAGTTCATTTATGTTGACAGCATTTGAGCTGTTCTCCTGCATGAATTTGTTTGACTTTTCCTATTTTATACAATATAGACTGTGGCAACAATCTTATTCATCAATCTTTCCGTACTCTACATATGTACTTGGTCAACTAACATGGTTAATTTGACTCATCGTTGGGTATCTAAACCTGCAGTTACCATACTAGCCAAAAGGCTCTAACAGTTTACATGAATGCATCCTTCAAATGAATAATTTGGTACATATGACTGGCGATAGGTACTTCGACTCAAATTTACTATTGTTTAGAAAGATAGGGTTACGAACATCACGTGAAACTACCTCATGAGGAAGGCATGTCCGGACAGTGTATGTCCAAACTGACAGAATGTAACTGAAGGAAGAGCAATTGACTGGATTATAAAATCCTCAGCTGAAGGGGGAAAATAATTTCACTTCACTTCACTTTCCACTTTTCTCTCTTTTTTCCCCCATGGTGATTAGTGTTCATGATCGACGGCTGAAGTCAGCTGTGCAGGCAGGGTCTGACACTTTCGGCCGTAGTCTCTCGACCCCTGTACTTAGCCCTAAGACGTTTACAAAAGTTCCAATTAGGATTTGCCCACGATTTTTATGATCCAGTATATAAATAGCTGATTCTTGCTGTTATAACTCGAAACTGTTCTTCTGAATTGAAAAGTAAGCTTTTACACTCGAACCTTTGGAAACCTCTATTCATCTCAGGCTACTGAAGATGGCGAACCGTGATTACTACGGCACAGAAAATCCTGAGCCATGGAAGCAAGAAAACAATGCGAATACCACAAATTACAATGAACCGGCAAGAGCAAATTCTGGATGGGTGAGGACGACATCTGACCACAATTCACATGTGCTTTTTGACATTGAAACTTTCTGGCAACACTAGGCCCCAGAGTCGTTTGGTCACTCACAACCCCCCCCCCCCCCCCCCCCCCCCCCCCCCCCCCCCCCCCCCCCCCCCCCCCCCCCCCCCCCCCCCCCCCCCCCCCCCCCCCCCCCCCCCCCCCCCCC